>PVJO010021748.1:0-29301 GCA_004026905.1 Hystrix cristata | reverse complement strand
CCGGGCCCCCTTCCCACCTATAGAAAAATGAAGGGGCTCAACTAAATCACACTCTGGGTCCCTGAACCCTCAAAGGAGCAATGTGACAATTCAGGGAACAAAAGTACAGATTCTGGAACCAGATGGCCAAACCTGGGGCCTTGAGATGGTTACAAATCCTCATGCCTCAGTGTTCTCGTCTGTAAACTGGGGGTGCTAATGGTTGTCTCCACAGGACTGCTGTGAGAACTACGGGAATCATTAGGTCAAAATCTTTAGGGTGATGCCTGGCATAGGAAGGACTCGGAGGGTGTCAGCATAATTGCCACTGGCAGGTTTGCGAAGGCACTAGGGAGCCCCTCCCAACATGCGAAGGCCTTCGTGCAAATCTGAATGACCAGTCAGAACCCGGGCAGGGGGTTGAGGGGTGTTGCGGTGACGGTGGCTCTGAATGGCTCTCGGGATCCCCGGGGGTTGCTCTTGCTCACTGGTGGAAATCTAGACCTAGGGTCTGCTCCAACCAAGAAGGCTGACTGCTGAACTCCAGCTCTGGCCCCGCCTCCAGAGATTGCTAGACAGTTCCAGGTATCCTGGGCAGGGACCCTGCAGCAGGGCCATTCAAGCTAGCAGCCAGTGGGACAGGTAAAGAGTGCAGCCAGGCAGATAGGGCAGGCCTTGAGCAGGGCAAGGTAGCCATGGGAGGGCCACTGGTCAGGGAGGAGCCAGGAGGCTGGGGGGCCACATGGGTGAGGGGGCAGGCCAGGGAAGAGCAACCACAGTCTCTGCCTCCTCCTGGCTCATACCCTCCCCCAGGTCCGGCACTGCCACCTCCTCTGACTTCCTCAGTTTCCTGTCTCCAAGCCTCTTCTCAGGCTGGTCTCTCTGCCTGAAATGCCTTTCATCTGGAAAACTCCTGGTGACAGCTCAGAGGTCACTTCCTCCCAGCACTGCTGTCCTCCTCCCCACCATCATCATAGTAAACCCAGAGCATGAAGCTGTAGGATGTTCTTATGGAAAAGTAGTTCCTCCTCCTCCCCAGCACTCACTGAAACCTGTAATCACAGTCATGTGAGTGATTTTGTGATATCTTGTCTTCCCTGCCAGGGCAGGGAATGCATTAGTTTTCTTCATTTCCGCTCCCTGCATCTGGCTAGGGCCTAGGATATAGTAAATGCTCACGAAACACTGTTGCATGAGGGTGGGAGAGAGAAATGAGGTGCCTACCCCACCCCTTCAAGCAGATGCAGGCAGGGTATGGGCACACACAGGGGTGCAAAGGTGTGCAAGAGAGATCATGTGCAAGGCTGCATGTGAAACTACATTCTCACAGGTGAAAATGAACACATGCGCACATCCCACCTATGTGTACAAACGGGCATGCACAAGCAGGCAAGGAGGAGGTTGTGCAGAGAATCAGGGTAAGTACTAGGAGTGTGAGCAGGCACACGGCTGTGCGCTGTTTCCTGGAAGGGTGTGCAGGGGTGTACCACAGGAGTGTGGTTCTGAGGGCGGCAGGATGTGTGCATGCGTTCCTGTGTGGTGTGTCATGTATGTGGATGCATACTCAGCAGACAGGCCTCCCTCGTGCCTGGCTCCTGGAGGGCCAGGACAAGGCATCTGTGGTCGTGTTTACGAAAAGCCAGGGAGCAACCCAAATGGGGCAGGGTAGGATCAGGGGTGGTAGTGGATTAGCTCATTGTTTGAATGTGTATGAATGTGCATGTTGAGTGTGTTAGGGGCATACTCACCCTAGCCAGGTGACCCCCACAGAACCCGAAACCTGGATCACTAGACTGTTCCCACAAGGATCTAGCGGCCCTTGCTCAAAGTTTAGAAAAGGGCCCAGCTCCGGCGCTGATTCTAGAAAGCCATCCTTACCAACATAGCACCCAACCCACTTCCACTACCATCAACTTCCTCCAGGGCACTCAAGTAGAGCTGTCACCCCAAGGCAGAGGCTGAGAAACTGGTGCTTGAGGAGAAGCAGCTGCCCCAGTAAGAGCCAGCCACGCCCCCCTTGACCCCAAGCAAAAACTGCAGCAGCCTGCTGGGAGCAGGAAGTCCATCTGGTAAGCACTTGGCCCCACACATGGCTTGTTCCTCTCCCTCCCCACTGCAGTCTCCTAAGGGGGTAGATGGAGGTTGGACTAGATGATTTGAGTCCGTCTCTCTAACCTACATGCTTCAGATCTCATGATTCTCCAAGACTGTGTGTGTGCACAAACATCATCAGACACATGTTATCAGAGAGGTTAGTGTGTCTGCTTTCCCTGAGTACACCAGGCGGGTCCCAATGCCCACAGAAGTGACAACATTGTGCTTCTGAGAGAAGAAGAGCTCAGGAAACACTGAGTGTTTGTGTGGTCACTGTGCACTCAAACATTCATTCATATGTTCATTCATTTATTCATTCATATGTTCAACTCTAAGCGCCAAGGCTACCTGACCCATGGAGCGCTCAACCCCATGGAGAGAAAGAGGCTACCAAAGGCATGAAACCACAAGGTCAACAGCTCTGGGAAACCATAACTCTAACATCACTTCCCAGGTGTTATTCACTGGGGAGGTGCAGCACTTTGCACTTTGTGAGAAGAAAATCTTCCTGGCAATGAGAACTATCTGATCAGGTGGCTGGGGACCAGGTAAGGGGGGAGCTCACTGGAGAGGGATTTCTAGCAGACATCAGGGGCCCTTTTGTAAGGATGTGGGAAAGAGATTACTGCTCTGTGCAGGAGTCAGGTGAGGCTGGGTTCCCCTCAACAGCTAGAAATCAAGGAGCCCCAGCAATGCCTCTGATGATTAGTTACCTAATCGCTCCTTGCCTCATTTTCCCCATCTGCAAAATGGGGGTAATTACAATGAGGATTAAATATGTTCATATTTATAAAGCCTTGTAAAATGTGGTCTGGCCCAAAGTAAACACTGTGTTGCTAAATAAGTAAGACAGTGAGTCTTCTTTGTAAGATTCTAAACCCAAGACTGGATCATGTGAAAACTCCAAGTGTCAAAGGTTCTGAGCTGGAAAGCTGCTCAGATGCTAAGGATGTGAGATTGGAAGAGGCCCAGATGATCAGAATCCATGATTTAATCATCTCATTATTTCCTCACAACAACCCTGGGCCTCCTGGGGGAAGGAGGAGACAGGCCTTGGTGTAACTTCATCTCCCGGGCACTGCCAAGCCACCAGGGCTGTGCCACACCTGGACTCGCCAGCCTTGCCTCACCACTAAGGTCTCAGCCGCACCACACTAGAAGCTTATGTGGATCTTAAGTGTATTCTGATGGTGTAGACAGCAAGAAGTGCAAATAAACAAAGAAATGAGAAGGCTTCGGATACTGCAAGCTACAAAAGAAAACAAAAAGAGGCTCATGTGACAGAGGAAAAGTGACAATAAGAAGCAACTGTATTTTAGAGAACATGGTCAGGGAAGCCCCTTAGAGGATGTGCTATTTGGATGGTGGAGGTAGTAAGATGCGGGGCCAGGCCGGGATGCTAAGGTTGGAAAGCAGGCAGGACCCACACCATGGAGGGCCTTGTAGGCCCGGAAAGGACTTGGAATATTTTTCTTCAAATTGTCCAGGAAACAGTGAGTTTCAACAGGGAATGACAAGCTAAAGATCATTTGGCTCATTCTAAAACTACCACCCTGGTTCACAAAGTCACGGAAGGGCCAGGTGTGGTGGTGCATGCCTGTAATCCCAGCACTCAGGAGGATCGCCACAAGTTCAAGGTCAGCCTGGGCTACATAGCGAGTTCAAGACCAGCCTGGACTACCCAGCAAGACCCTGTCTCAAAAACTAAAAAACAAACAAACAAACAAACAAAAACGAAGTCAAGGAAGGGCCTAGGACAGTAACTAACAATCCTTCCAATTCAGTGTGTATATCCTGAGCTCCTACCACACATTGGCCAGGGCTGGGAGACAGGGCAGACACTGCACTCTTATCACTTCCCAAACCAACAAGAGAGCACTCGCCATTCCAGAGATGAGGAAACCAAGGCTCAGAGAGGGAAAAAAAATGTCCTGAAAGCCGCACAAGCCATGTGACACAAATGGTACTTGATCTTAGAAGCCAGATCCACCATTGTGACAGTCTATAGAATTCCTTTGGTGCTTCCAAGCCTCCTTATTGTCCAGAAGACTCTCCCTGGGGACTCGTGGAAGCACCCAGGAAATGCTACGCTGGCCAGTGCTTTAGGCACCTGCACACCCACTTCTTCCTCCTCATAGGCTTTAGAACTCTGGGGAGTACACTTGTATCTCACATCCATCCAGCGGGGCTGGGGGAGCCAGGAACTGGATGGATGGATGACAGGCACATAGGCTACTGAGATGACTAGCCGGTAATGAACGAACAATGGAATAATAAATGAATGATCTAGCAACAAATGGATGAATAAACTAACCCATGGCAGAATAATGAATGAATGGAGAGAAGCGGGGCCATGAAATACTTGCCCAGGGGAGGGCCAGCCCAGGCCACACCTCACTCCCACACCAGCTTCCTCCTTTCCACCTGGAACCAGCTTGCTCCATTCCCTAAGACGGCGGGTTGCCTATTCCTCAGCCTCTGGGACAAACTCATGCCTCCACCAAGTGTTGGCCGTTATGCCCCGGCCCCCCCACCAGCGCCATTCCCCTCAGCCCAGTGGAGCTGGTGGTGGGTAGAGTGGGTCACTGTCCTGAGCGTCTCACAGAGGAAAGGAGACAGAAGGCCATGAGTCTAGTCCTAGCAAGGACCAGAATCACTGGGTGACTTCTGGCTGGTAGCTTCCCCTCTCTGAACCCCAGTGACCTCCCAGGACCTCACCATCTCTGACATTCTTTGGGGTGGGAGGGTTGGCCTCTGAATTTTTACTCCATCACTGGGGTCAGCAGAAGAATTTGAGAGAACAAAAACCAGAAGTTGGGAGAGTCCTGCCCATAAGCAACAAAGTCTGCCCAGGAAGGGCCCAGATAAGGAGTGCACAGGCCTGAGTTTAAACCCTCTTCTGCCACTGTCCAACCTCTCCAAGCCTCAGTTTCGGGAATCTTATAATGGGGCCAATTATCCTCACCTGAACACCTCACCCCAGCTGAGTTCCCAGGACAGCCTGACATGGCAACAGCCAAGCACTACACTGCGCAAACTGTTAAGTTTCATTCTCTAAGGAAAGATTAGGATGGTGGGGGTCAGGGAGAGTGAAGCGGTCATGCTGACCCATTCCAGTCCAGTTGCATCCAAAGTGACCCTTCCAGGCACCAAGGCCCCCAGTGGAGAACAGTGAAGAGAGCTGAGCAGTGCGAGCCTGGACATCTGAGTCGTGGGCTCAGCTCTCCTCCTACCTGGCAGTGTGACTGTGGGCAAGTCACTTCCTTTCTCTACACCTCTCAGTTTATCTAAAAAATGCCTGGCTTGGTGCCCTCAGATCCAGGCAAGCCTAGCTCTGAAACCCTAAACCTCAGCCTTCAACTCCTGACTCTGTCCTGAGGGAGCTCACACAGCCCAGTGGAGCCAGGACTTAGGCCAGGGGTGAGACCTGAGGATCGACTCTCCAGGAAATGGGGTGGGCAGGGACTCAGAGCTGGGAGCAGGGTTCTCCCAAGACAGCCAGGCTTCCCAACAGGGGAAGGCCAGGCCCAGGTCTGCATGGTGCGTTGGACAGCAGTGGTCACCCCAGATTTGTGGTCCTGACCTATCCAGCCAGATACTTCAGGAACTTCACGAAGTCTAAACTGTCTCTAACTTGGGAGCCTCCAGGGTATTGGGCACGGGTGGCAATAAGGGGTATGACTACAGGCAGACCTACACGAAGGAGGACTAACAAACCAGCCACTCCTCATCACCAGACAGGACCCACTGGGGCTGCAGGCCTGCCCGGACTAAAAGCCCACCACCAAGGGCTCTCATCACCAGATGCCACCTCTGGGGGTCAGGACGACCACCAGGTTGGGGAAAGGATTCTCCACTTGCAATAAGCTAAGCACATTTCCCCCCAAGTGTCGGGGGCGGGGGGGGGCGCACCACAACGCCCAGGGCACGATTCAGCCTACCAAGGGGCCCTGGCCACCCAAGAAGGAGAAAAGGCCCACCCCTACACAGGCTCCTAGAGGCTCCACACTGCTGGAGGGCAGGGTGGTGAAAGCAGGATTATTTCCTTATGTCCGAGATTTTAGCTAGAAACCCTGGGCTCACTCTGAGCCCCTAGGGTCAGCCCTCTCCCCCCAAATCTGAGGATACAGACCTTCACAGTGCCATGTGTATAGAGTCCCTTCCAAAAGGCATTCCCGGGTTACCCCCAAACTCCCATCCCCAACCCTCCACATCCCCCTGCACAGCTCTGAGCAAACCGGCAGTTAACTTTTCCCAAAAAACCCTGCAAAGGCGGCTAGCTTGGGGGGAGAAATGGGCCCCAAGATCATTTCTCGGCGTCTCACCGCCTTCCTCCCCCCCCAAAAAAGCTTAGAGGAAAAAAAAAAGAAAACTTTCGGAGTTAACTTTAAATTCCCAGTCCTTCCCCCGAAATCGCCCGGCAGCTTCCCCCCTTTTTTTCTTTAAAGTGCAATTGCATTGTGTCTCACCTCCCCGAAAGGCTCGCGGCTCTCGCCAAAGAAAAGGAAAAAAGCCAACCCTTCGGGTGCCCCCTCTGCTTCCAGCCGCCTCTCCCACATTCTCAGACAGTTTTATTAAAATTTTCAGACAAAAGAAAAACAAAAATGGCAGCCTGGCTTATTTTTAAAACAGGACAGGGACGCCATATTCTGCAGATCTGCAAAAAAGGGGAGAAATCCGGCACTGGCCGCTCCACCGGGCCGGCAGCAAAGTGCGCGAACCGCGCCGTTTGCAATCCGTTTATTTGCATTAAGCCCCATGAATCATTGTTTACCGGAGAATTGCAGCAGGTTTGAATAGCCCGGCTTAAGAAAACACACACACGCACATACACACACATAGGCGCACTCGCGCACACACTCGAAGACCGGCCCCAGACACGCCGCCCGAGACACTTCCTACCACGCGCGCCGCGGCCGCCGCCCCGGGCCCGGCCCCAGGCGCAGACGGCCCGGCCCTCGGAGCGCCCCGGCCCGCTGACAGCGCCCGCGCCGGCCCGGCTCCCGCCCGCAACTCGGCGCAACTTTCCCGCGGGCGGGCGGGCGGGCGCCCTCGCCGCCGGCCCGCTCCCCGCGCGCCCCGGGCCCGCACGGACCTTGCAGTGCTGGAGGCGCCTCCGGACGCGGCCGCAGCCCCGCGCCCGGCGGCCCGAGCAGGGCCGGGCTGGGGCTCCGGCTCCGGGCTCGGGCTCCCGCTCGGTGCGGAGCCGCGCGCAAACCTTCCGGGTCGCCTGCTGTTCACTTCTGGGTTCTGCAAGCGCCGAGGCGGCGGCGGCGGCGGCGGCGGGAGGCTGGGTCTGCGGCGCCGCGCGGCCCCCCGTGCGCTCCGCGAGCCCCTGCGCCAGGCGTCCGGCTCCGGGTGGGGGGGCCGCGTCGGGCCCCCGCCTCTCCGGCTGCGCAGCCCGTGCGGCCCCGGGGCTCCGGCGAGCGGGCAGCGCCGGGCGCTGGCGACGGCGCGAGGGGAGGGGGCGGAGGGGCCGCGGGGGCGGGCCGCGCGCTGGGGGCCCCGCTCGCGCCCCGGGGCCTCGTCTCGCGCTCGCCGCCGCAGCCGCCCAGCAAAGTTGCGCGGCGCCCCCCGCCCGCGCCGCGCCGGAGGCAGAGCCACAAAGGAACTCCTCGCCCCCCTCCGCCCGCCCGAGCCGCGCGGGGAGGGCACCGGCGCCCGGCCCTAGGACGGCCCCTTCCCCGGCGCGGGGGCTCCCGGGCCCGGGCGGCCGCGGCCATTGTCCCGCCCGGGCCCGGCCGCCGCCTGGCCGCCCCCCTCCGGGTGATGGCGGCCGGGGACCCGAGCCCGCGCGGCACCGGGCTGCCCCGGGGGTTCTGCCGCAGAATGGACTCTCACACCTGATAACAAATGTTCGTGCTCAAAATCCAGGCTGAATTTTTTTTTTTTTAAGTCGAGGACATGGGAGCGGGGGCAGAAGTTTGCACGGGCCAGGCCACCCCTTCCCAGCCCTAGGCCTGAACCCCGCGGACAGGGCAGCCGGAGGCTGGCAGCGGCTCTCCTCGCGGTCTCTCAGAGGTGGCACCGGCGGTCCCCCGGCTCCAGACCTCAGAGTCGTCTGTGACTCCTCCTCCAGCCTCACCCTCCCCAGCCAATCAGTCACCAAGTCCTCCTGATTCGGCCTCCCAGGCCGTGTCAGTTTCAAAACTTCACTTTTACCTGAGGAGCTTTTGTCTCTAGACCGGGATGAATCAGGGCTTGCCCTGCCCTCAGGGAGCACCCAGTCCCGGGGAAAGGACACGCACAGAAACATCCCGTCTTCCAGGAGTCATTTCCCAACTCAGTAAATATTTACTGAGGACCCGCTTCGCTCCAGACACTGCTGATTGGTTGGGGACACAGCTGCGAACGCGTCGGACCGAGCTCCTGCCTGCATGGAGACTCCAGTCTCGCACAGGTTGGCAAACGCTGGGGACAACTGGAAGACAGGACCCAGAGAGGTTGTTTGTTCTCCAGCCCCAAGCGCAGTGCCCTGCGCAGGGCGGAAGCTCTGTGTGTGTAGCATGAAATAGAATCACAAGGCGCAAGGCACCGAGTGAGACCACAGAGGCTGTCACTCTGGAAGGGTGGGAATGGTTTTCACAAAGTGGCTGTGGGATGACGAGGCAGGTAGGGAAGAAAGGAGGTCTTCCAGCTCTCGGAGATGAGAGTACTGCCCTGAGTTCGATCCCCAGCACCAAAAAGAAAAGAAATGAAATGAGAGTAGTGAAAGTACCAACTGCCATGGAGGAGTCCCCTGACGCGATACATCAATAAATGAGGGAGAGAAGACAAACCACGTGGGCAGAAGGTGCGGGCACAGCTCCTTTCTCGCCTGGTGTGGGCTGCGCCTACGAACACGGTGGGCCAGAGGAGGGCGAAGGGGGACTTCACAGAGGCTGAGCTGACAACTGCTGCCTCAGCCGAGTGATCAAGGCCAATGTCAACAATCACGAATCACGTCAATAGTATCTACACTTGATACTACATGATAAAAATGACATTTGACTTTTAGGTCTTCCTCCCAATAACCTATAAGCCCAGGCTTGCCGTGGGAAAAACAATAGTGAAGCATCCGACAAATACTCTTCAAAACTGTCGAGATCATCACAAACAAGGGAAGTCTGAGAAACCGTCACAGCCCAGAGGAGCCTGAGGAGCTAGGACAACAAAATGTCATATGGTATCCTAGAGGGGATACTGGAAAAGAGAAAAAGGGCATTTAAAAAAAAAAAAAACCTAAAGAAATTTAAATAAACTATACATTTAAGTATATCAGTAAAAGTGTCCCTCAATAATTGTAACATTATAACAAATAGTAACATAAGATGTTGCTAATAAATAAAATGCTATGAGTGGATACAGAGGAACCTTTAAATGCCCTCTTAATTTTTCTATAAATCTAAAAATATCCTAAAACACTGGACATGGTGGCATGTACCTGTAATCCCAACACTCAGGAGGCTGAGGCAGGATTGCTGCAAGTTCAAGGCCAGCTGGAGCTACATAGTGAGTTCAAGTCCAGCCTGAACTATACAGTGAAACCCTGTCTCAAAAAAACCAAACCCAAAAAATTGTAAAACATAGTCTATTAAAAATTTTAAAATATTTTAAAAATATACCTACTGTGGCACTGTTGAGAGGCTCAGTGAAATACTGTTCATCACAGCACTTGACAGTCTAAGGATTACCAAATTACATCATCATCGCCACAATCATCTGTGCTTAGAACAGCATGTGCAAAGGCCCAGGGGTTTCAGGGAGAGGGAGGGGAAGACAGACTCCTCATGCCCTTGTGCTGAGCTGGGGCCTTTGGAAGGGATTCCTGGTGGGCATGTAACCTTTGGAAGGTAATACAACCTGACCCTGCTCTGCCTCACCAGCTCCTCTCTAACGTACCCAGGAAGCTATGCTCTTGCCAGCTCACGTGAGCTGGCCTCTCAGACCTTGCCGTCTCCCTTCTCTGGGCATCTGTGCATGCTGGTCCCTCTGCCTGGAACACCCTCCCCTGCTCTTCCATCCCACCTTCCCAGGATGCCTTCAACTCTACCTTCAGGTCTTAGTTTAGATACTGTATTCAAAAGCCTTCCAGAACCTCCCGAGATGCTGTTAGACATCTCGCCACTCCTCTCCCCCAGATCTAGCCGCACCAGAGGTTTCCCTGTCCCCAAACACACCATCGTGCCTCTCGAGTCGGCTCCTGCTCCCACTTCTTCTATGAGTCTCAGTCCTTTCTCCCATCTCTTCTCTCTGGCAAACACCCATCCACGAAGGCTCAACCCAAACACCGCCTGCTCTGTGAAGCTGTTCTATGTCCTCTGTGTGGAAAGAGGCGCTTTGCTCTGCACCCCAGACCTCCATCTCCCAGATTTCATGGCACATCAAGGCAAGTACTTGCCAAGTGGAGGGAATGATGGGACATGCAGCAAGCCCACACTTATCCTCTCTGATTCTGAGAACTTTCTTACTCTCCTCTGTCTCCTCCGTGGCTGACTGCCTGCCTGTTTCTTTAACTCTCACTATCTAGCCACTAACTATGTTCTAGCCGTTGTATAAGCAAGTGTTTGTCCCTTGCATCAGAGTAAATTCTTGGAGGAAAGAATCATTCCTTCCGTTTTCTGTTTTTCACTCATTCAACAAGTATTTAAGATGTCCTAGTAGGACACCTCGGTAAGGGCCCAGCCCCTGCTCAGACAGAGAGAGCAGTAACAAAGAACTCCAAACCTCAGGGACAACACAGCAGCTCTCACCACTCAGGAATGGAGGCCAGTGAATCCCTAACATCCAGGCGCTAACCACCCCCTGGAACTTCTGACCTTCTGAATTGCCATGGCACAAGAAGAAAGGGTGGAAGATTGTGCATGAATTTTTCACTGCTACAGCCTGGAAGCGATAGACGCCACTTCTCACCATCCATTGGCCAAGACTAATCACATGCTCCTCCCCTACTGCAAGGGAGTCTGGGAAATAGTGTTCATTGGGAAGGAAAAGGGAAGTGGACATCAGTGTTATAGGCGAACTCTCTCACAGACTATTCCAGGAGACAGAATTTAACCAAGAATTTTTCAATTAGGTCTTGTAAGGGCTACAAAAGAGAAGTTTAAAGTGTTTGAAGAATGGGTGAGAGGTGATCAGTGAAAGCTTCCCAGAGGGAGGGACATTTAAACTGAGGATAGAATACAGGTGAGAGAAGAGTGTCTCCAGCAGAGAGAACAATGTATGAAGGAACTTGCAACACTGAAGGGACAGAAAACACAGCGGAGCTGAAGAGGAGTATGAGGAACTGTGATGAATGTCCCATGTGGGTCGAGGTAGGTGACCTTTCAGGATTTTAGTTAAGGAGCAATAGAGAATATGAGGAAGTAGCAGTTAAGTGGAGAAGCAATCTGTGGCCCAAGCTCTTTCTAAAAGGTCCTTGTGATCACTGGGGAGAGAATGCACTGGAACCAGGCAAAGAGGAGAAGCAGGGACTCAGTGGGAGATCTTCAAAGTCCTCCACATGAAGTATGGTGCTGGCTTGGACCTTGGTGGCTTTGGCTTAGGGCTTTGGTGGCATTGGCAGACTCAGAGAGAAGTGGAAAAATGTGGCTCACTTGAAGGATCACTGTTACCAGGACTTGGTGATTGATGGGTGTGGGGAGTGCTCAGGGGTCTCCCAGATCCTCAGCCCCCATTGTGTCCCTCTCAAGGCTGCCTTCGTTACATGAGGCTATGAGCATGTCATGTGGGGAGTTTGACGTCAAGAGGGTCCATCTCTTCTCCCTGCCCACAAGTCCAGCTAGCCACCACCTCATCCCTAAAGCAGGGTGTACCTCCCATCAGAACAAAAAAGCAATTTCAGGTACAAACAGAGGCACTTTGTACTTGGACCCCTCAAGCAGTTCTAAGACGGAGGCTGGCAGAGGCACTATTTCCATTTCACAGCTGGGAAAACCAAGGCCCACAGGAAGTAGTTGGCTAAATCTTGGAGACAGACCTCTAGCTGAGGTCCTCTAACTCCTGGTCTAGAACTTGTTTCACCGCAGTGCCTGGCACATGGTGAGTGCTACGTGGTGTGAGCTGAGTGAGTGAGTGAGCAAATGAGGATGTGAACTCTCTGTCTATTCACTCTCTTAACCTGTTCTTGTTTGTTTTTCTCAAGGACACTACAGAGTTGTATTCACAGGTTAGGTTTAAGAGTCCAACAGAGCTGGGCTTCGGGCTTTGGGCTTTGGGCTTTGAACCCTACCTTCAACAATTATAGGTTGGTGTTCTTAGCCAAGTTTTTTCTGCCTCTGGGCTTCAGTTTTCTCAAGTGCAAACTGAGCCTGATAATTTCTATCTCTTAAAACAAGTACTAAAAGAGAATACGTGAGCCATGCGTGGTGGTGCACACCTGTAATCCCAGCACCCTGGAGGCTGAGGCAAGGGGGCTGTAAGTGAGCTCAGCCTAAGCAACTTAGCAAATTAGCGAGAACTTGCCTCAAAATAATGAAAAAAGAGGTGGGGATGTAGTTCAGTGCAAAGTCCCTGGGTTCAACCCTCAGTGCCCCAAACAGAGAGAGAGAGAATATATATATGTATTTGTAGATTACACTAGAGTAATGTGGCCACCTGTCCTTCAGTGGTCTGCTCCCACCTCAAAGGCAGCCCACAGTCCCGAACCCTACAGAAGCCTCCCGAGCTCTGCTCCATTTGTACCTTCCAAGTCATGGTCCAGAGGAGAGAGGCAGATCAACCCCAGACTGGCTGCTCTGGTGCTTGGGGCAGTGGCACAGTTCACTCCTGTCCATGCGAAGCTCTCTGTCCTTGCCTCTCCACTTTCCAGAAGAGCAGGGCAGGGAGGAACAACTTCTCCAGAGAGACTCTGAGTATGTAGTCCTCTGCTAAACAGAGACATCCACAGAGTTTTGGGTAACCATGGTTAGCCATGAGCTGAGCTGGAGACAGAGATATACATTGCTCTACACAACAAAATGCAGGGGGATTGTGATCTCCGAGACTATGTGATTTCGCCCTCAGTCAGATTCACTTTCCCCTGACCTCTGTCTCCAGCCATACAAGCCTCCTGTGAGGTGAAGAAGGAAGGCGTGGTGCTTCCTTTTGCCACAGCACCTTTGTACAAGCGGACCTCCTCTTGGAATGTCCCCACCACCACCACACCCACAGCCTAAGAAACTCCCACCTACCCACCCTGCCACGGCCCACAGCCACATCCTAAGCGTGGCCTTCTGCTATCTTCAGGATGCTTCCCTAGCTTCGTGGGCCTCTCCTCCTTTTGCTCATTTATCCCAGATATAATTCTTCATTCCAGTTTCTAATAGTTTGACATCCCATTATAAACTTAATATATATATATTTGTCCATTAATCTAATGAAAAATGATGGGAATCAAATTTTTGATGGTGAAAGGGCTCAGAAAATGAGAAAGTTGAAATGTGAGCATTGTCTAGAAGTGAGGGATGATGGTAAAATGGGGGTCCTGAGAAGAGAGGTGGCCAGGGGCCAGCAGCTGAGGTACTTGGAAGAACGAGCTAACTCTGCTTTCTGCCCTTCTCTTCGCTATGACACAACCCAGGCCCTGTCTGCTTGAATCTTTAGCCAAACGAATTGCACACTGCATGGCAGGTTGGCACTAAATTGGCACTGAGCAGAGAGTAAGACAAGCAGAGGAGAGAGAGTGCAGGGCTCCTGGGACCAGAAAGTTGGGGTTAAAAGTGACCAGGACTTTGTAAGAACTAGAGTTGGAAGAGCTCTTGGGAACATCATTGTATTTCTGAAAGATGGGAGATGGGAAATTCCAACCGTTATCTAAATCTCAAAGGACTGGGAGTCTGGGCTCCAAACAGGAAGAATGCTACAACTGATTAGTAATGCCTGTCACAGGCAGCGAGAGCCCAGAGGACAGCCTAAATCGTGGCCCGCAGGTCTGCAGTTTAGCTGGGAGTTCTCTCATCCAGGGGTAAAGAATGTCTCAGGCATCTTTCGTGTCTCTGCCATCAGTAGTGAGCTGGGGGTTGTGGAATAGAGGGGATAGTAGGCCAAAGGGCAAGGAATAGGGTAGAACCAGCAGCAGGTCAGAGCCTCAGCTAGGCAAGGCAGGACATGTGGCTCCAGGTCCTGACTCTGTTAAAGCCTTGAGGAAGCTGGGCCTCAATTTCTCACCTGAGAAATGGGCCAGTGGTACGCGTGGCAAGGTGTAAGGCAAGAGTGAGGGTTTGAGGACAGGCGCTAGGGTCCAAATCTTGGTTCCCTTTAGATTTAGAACCTGAGGATATCCCAGTCTTCTTATTTATAAATGGGGATAGTAATTTTTCCTTCATAGGATAGTGTGTTGGGATTAGAGATAAATACACACCACTATCTGCCAAGCATTTGCTGTTAATCAGGCAAATGCTGCGCTTCTTGTGGGCAGACCTTGCCCTGAGGAGATAGGGGGCCTAGCACAGTGCCCAGGCTGTGGCCAGGGGTCGGCAAAGGGTAATTCCCTTTTCCTATGAGATCTAAGGAGTTCGTGGGTATGGGAGGGATGCGTCACCTACAAACCACCTATGCGAAGTGAGATCATGTGTATTAGCTGTAGCTCTCCCCCAGCTGGACCAGCATTGCTCCCAGAGCACCACACAGCAGATCGCACCTGGCTCCCTTTTATGGCTGGCCTGGGGGCTGCCAGGGGAAAAGGGCAGAAGTGCCATAATGAAAGGGTAGACAATTACTTTCCTTTATAATTACCATTTGCAGTAATTAAATAATAATAGCCTTTTGTAGGCCCTGAGAACTCAAAGCATCCCACATCCTAACATCTGGTTCCCCTTCCTTCTGCCAGGAATGGAATGCCCACAGGGACATAATAGGGAAACTGAGGCAGAGAAGAAGAAGGCCAGCTAGGGGACACACAAAGAAATGTCCCAGAGTGGCAGATAACTGGGTGCCTGTGCTTGGGGCCTCCAGCTGCACTGCTCATGTTCTTAAGGCATCGGTGGTTTGCCTGCTCTGTAGGCCTCAGTTTCCCTATCTGCAAAATGAGATGCAGCCAAGCCACAAGTGTATGTTCTAAGTTTTATTCCATTCATGCAAAATCAAGGGCAAATCTTTTTGTATATCTAGGGTTTGCGAGAAACAGAAATCTATCTTAGACTTGCAAGTAAGCAGAAAAAGGGGGTTACTCACAGAATCCGAGAAAGGGTTGAATACCCAAGCTGTGAAAAAGGGGAGGTTCCGGTGCTGTCATTTGGCTTTGTAGTGCCCCCAAATGCCCATGTGTTAAAAGCCTGGTGCCCAGTCTGGAGATGTTGGGAAGTGATGGAACGTTTAAGAAGCAGGATCTGGTGGGAGGCCTTCCGATCACTGGGGACATGCCCTGGAAGGGGACACTGGGAGTAAGCTCCTTCTTCCCACTCTTCTCATCCTGGCCATGAAATGAGCATGAGAGAATGAAATGAGTTTTTGCTCTGCTTCATACTCCCACCACGAGGTGCTGCCCACCACAAACAACGGGTCCAGGTGACCCCCTTGGACTAATCAGCTGTAGCCAGTGGGGCAGCATCTGTAATGTCCCATGGCCATTTCAAGGATGAAGAGAAAGGGCCAGGCCCAGAGGAAGTTGAGGCCACTAGGCAGACAAAATAATAGTCGTTCGCTAAATAAAGGTCCTGCATGAAGCCTACAGGACGAGGAAGGGAAAGTACCATACTACCAAAGTCAAGGCAGAAATCAACAGAAATACAGAAATACCAGAGGTGAGAGGAGCTTAACGTACCAGGTGGGCCTGGCTCTGGACCCGGCCTCGGAGCGGGCTACCCAGTCCTGTTTGCGCATCCCTTCTGCACGCTACACCAACGCAGAGAGGAGCGGTCCCCAGGCTTTCCCTGGGGCGAGGTGACAAGTGTCTAACTGAATGAGGATTGTTGCTGCCTGCCCAGCCCCTTCCTTCTGGGAGCAACTCTAGTGGGAACCAGAAAGCCACAAACCCAAGCCAGACCAATTACAGTCCTTCTCCTGGTCTTTTCTTGGAGGTACCCTTCAGCCATGCCTCAGAAGAAACCACCAGAGAGAACGGAAGTCCTGTGCCTCCCCCTGCCTGGTCCCAGCCACCCCAAAGCTTGGCCTAACTGCAGGCCCTTCCTTCGGACGGGTAACAAGCGCCAAATTCTCCTTTGGGCAGGTGGATTAGTTTCCCAGGGCAATAAATTGCCACAAACTTGGTGGCTTAAAACAACAGGGATTTATTTTCTCGCAGCTCTGGAGGCCAGAAGTCCACCATCAGGATGTCAGCAGGGTTGTGTTCCCCCTAAGGTTGGAAGGGAGAATCCTTCCTTGCCTCTTCCATCTTCTGGAGTACATTACGCTGACCTTCGCCTTGGTCTTTGCACAGCCTTCTCCTCTCCTTTTCCAGGGGGACACTTGACATTGGATTTAGGGTGCACCCAGGGAATCTAGTGTGATCTCTTCTCAAGATCCTTAACTTTGTTACATCTGCAAAGATCCTTTTGCCAAGTAAGCTCATAGTTACAAGTTCTGGGAGGTAGGACATGGGCATATATTTTGGGGTGCCACCATGTAACCCATTGTAGCAAATCTGTGTCCTCTGTAACCAAAACAATTCCCAGTAGCTCAGTATCACACAGCACAAAGTCCAGTTGAGCTTGTCTGTGGTTTGGGGTTTGGGTTTTGCGTGTCTTTTCTTGGCGGGGACAAATAAATTTTCATTTTGAAATAGTTTCAAATATATAGAAAAGTTGCAAGACTAACAAAGAAACTCCCCAATATCTTTTTCCAGGTTCATCAATGATTGATATTTTGTCTTATTCTCCATCATTCTTCTCTAACTTTACCTGAATATATTTACACACACACACACACACACACACACACATTCATTGAAAGCACCATGCCTCTTTTCCACTAAATATTTCAGAGTAATTTCCTAACTACAACAGTATCTTCTAAAAAACAAAATTACAATCATGAAAAACAGGAAATGTAACACTGTTACAATTCTGTTGTCTAATCCATAGTCCCTGTTTGAGTTTTGTCAGTCATTACAATGACATCCTTTATAATTTTTTCCCTAGCCCAAGATCCAATCCATATTATATTTAAGCTCTTTCATTTTATTTATTAACACTCCCTCTTCTATATGACACAATTATTTTCAAAATGATCACCAAAAAAATCACAAAATGATATGAATGCTAATGGCCAGCAAAGAAACACAGTTATTCCAGTAACAATATGAGAAAATATAATAAATTAAAATATCATAAAAAGGGAAAAAATAATGCATTGATGATTTTTATTTACATTAATATAGTTTTTTAAAGGAAAGGGGGAAAAGTAGAAGTACAAATTGCTCTACACCTGCATCTAGAAATGCAGAATCACTTTACGATTACTGTTTTTGTGACTTACCTTCTACAAATTTCTTGTGACTTCATCAAAATTAATCTTCTTCCTATGTCCATGTTTAACAGCAGTGGTCAGATTTATAAATCTATAGTTGATAAAAATACTTACTAACTTTAATTTAGAAAAGTTCCTTTCACATGAATCAACAAGTATATAGTTTTAAAAAGTCTTAAACTTGGGGTAAGACTGAACAAGACTCATAAAAATCTCCTTTCATAATATTTATAATAATAATAATTATTATTATTATTAGTGATGGTGTTAGGGATTAAACTCGGGGTCTTGTGTATGCCCAGCATGAGCTCTACCACTGAGCTACATTCTCAGCCCCTTTTGTACCAAGTATAAGAAATTGTAGTGTTGCTCATGGCTTAAAGGGGAAATTAATACTGATTCAAACATTTCCAGTCAAAACATCTTCCCAAAAGAGTTAAAGTCATTATATTACGGTGATACTTGCATATCCATATTTATAGCAGTACAATTCATAATAGCTAAATCTTAGAAGCAGCCTATACATTCATCAACAGATGGATTTGATAGTATTTACACACAATGGAATACTACTCTGCCTTAAAGAAGGATAAATTTGAGGCATATGTGAGTAAATGGATATACCTTGAGACCATAATGTTAAGTGAAATAAATCAGATACACAAGCTTAAATATCACATGGTTTTTCTTATATGAGAAACCCAAAATATAAATAAAGAGCAAAATAAAAGATAGATAATAGAAGTAGGAAGATCTTTCTCAAATGAGAAGAGAAACAAGAGATGCAGGGAGAAGGAAGGAAGGGAGGGGAAGGTGATAGAAAAAAAGAAGAAAATGGAAATAGAGCTTTTGTATATGGGAAGGAGACCAAGAGTTGGAAGGAGCAGGGAGGGGTGAGAGGTGTAGGCTACACAAAAAAAAAAAAGAAAAGAAAAGAATTAAGATGTACTATGTTTATCTACCACTCCCCACAATAAATGTAATCCTGATGTACCGCAAACATGTACAGTACTAATAAAGAGTAAAAAGTTTCCCATAAATTATATTCACCAGAAATCTCATCAATTATTTCTACCATATTTGGTTAAAAAGAAAAAAAACTTCTGATTTTTTTCTTTTTTGTGAAAACCAACAAAATGGCTGACCATGGGCGTTATTTGCACCATTCTTTGAAGAGTATCTAATTCTTTTTTTTTTTTTTTTTTTTTTTTTTTTTTTTTTTTTTTTTTTGGTGCTGGGGATCGAACTCGGGTCCTTGTGCTTGCAAGGCAGGCACTTTAACCATTGAGCTAAATCCCCAGCCCGAGTATCTAATTCTTAATGAAGACTATCATGGCATTCAGGCATTTATTTCCTTTGGCAGTACAAGACTAGCATATTCTGCTGTTTTTCTAGCTCTCTTCTTTGAGATTCGATTATGATTCTCTACGTAAATATTCAATTTCCTTAGATTTTGTTGCTGAAACATTCATGAACATCACGGTTTTTCTACGCCAACCTTCAAGGAACAATTTTAAAGCTTGACATTTTGCTGTCCCGTGAACAGGGCTGGTTCTGAATATTTTTGTGTCCGATTGACCTCACCTGAAGCTTCACACTTGGGAAAAATTT
The DNA here is from genome assembly GCA_004026905.1 of Hystrix cristata. Lineage (NCBI taxonomy): Eukaryota > Metazoa > Chordata > Mammalia > Rodentia > Hystricidae > Hystrix > Hystrix cristata. The sequence goes on along the minus strand of PVJO010021748.1, from coordinate 10,254 downwards.
GTCACATACAGTAAAGCCCAAAATGTGCACAGATTCCTCTTCGGCTCACACAGCGCTTCAAACACTGAGGCCAACTTTCCAAACGCCAACCCTGCTGCATGTGCAGCTTCTTGCAGAGCCAGCGTTTCATCTGCAAAAGTCTTTTCACTCTTACATCTTTGTGTTGCTACATTTCCCATCAGTGAAGTGAGGCTGAAAAGAATGAGTACATTTTCTCCAAGTTGCAAGAAGTGTCCCACGTGAGGGAAAATCTCCAGGCTGTCACACAGCCGTCATTACTTATTTAAGTGTCCTCTTTCGACACGAGGGTAGGTAACTCATCAGGGGTTGGAGGTGTGGACTGCACCAGAGTTAGCAGGACTGAGACGAACCAAATTGAACTTACTTTGAAAGCAAACACATGTCGCAGAGTCTACATATGCCACAGCCGACTGTATTCCGGGGAACTTCCCAAATAAATGTGTGCTTTGAACTCAACCTTTATTAAAAGATAAGTAATTAAAATTTGCTAATTTAAGGACTGGTAGAGCATTTTTCAAATATGCACAAGATCCTGGGTTTGCTCCCCAGCACCCCCCAAAAAATTCTAATTTGAATCATACATATGTATATGCTTATATATACCGAATATATAATTACATCTAAAAGATAATTAGAGAAATTGCACAGATGATTTCAGAGAAGACTGATACTGGGCATTACTGCCACAGGCAGTCAGAAAAGCGAATCAATTTTAGTCCATATTACTTTTTTTTTGTACTGGGGATTGAACCCATAGCCTTTGTACTGAGCTACATCACTAGCCCTTTTTAAATTTAATTTACTTTTTTATTTTGAGACAGGGTCTCCCTAAATCACTGAGTTGCCCAGGCTGGGCTCAAACTTGCAATCCTCCTGCCCCTGCTTCCACGAGTTCTGGGATTAGAGGTATGTACCATTACACCAGGCATTTGTTGTTGTTGAGACAGGGTCTCGCTTTATAGTTCAGGCTAACCTTCAAATGACTGTGTACCCCAGGCTAGTCTTGAACTCACAGCAAGCATCCTGCCTCAGCCTCCTAGGTGCCAGGATTACCAGCATTATTTTTAAATTCTTTTTTCTTTTTTAATAAAAGAAAATAATTTACTTGAAGGTAGGGAAAAGGGGAAGAGCGAAGAAAGGGGCAGCTACTCTGGATAAGTAGGGAGCATTCGAAAGAGAATAACTCCTATTTTTAAATTCTTAAAAAATGCCACTCAGCCTTAATTGCCAGCACGCTGAGCAGACAACTCCCTACCACCCCACACACCCCTAATTCAGTCCATCAGATCAGGAAGCACATGGTGTCAGTTTGTCGCAATATTGGTGATGTTTACTTTGATCCTTTACTAGATGTCTTTGCAACTTAAAAAAAAAAAAATCACATGAGAAGATCCACCGAGCCCACCCTAATCACCTGCTCCTCATCAGGCTTTTGCCCATGAGGATGCCAAGCATGAGTCATCTCATCCTTCAGTGGTTTTTCAACCCGTTCTTTCCATATTTAGTAGTCGTCATTTCACTGTAAGGAAAAAACATTTTCTTCTCCCCAATTTATTTACATATTTATGTCAGTATGAACTCAGAGGTCTTTGCTTTTTTCAGTGGGTTATAATTCATTACTATCATCATTAATTTTTATTTTCAAATGTTCTCCAATTTGGCCAGTTGGAACCTCTTCAGCTTAACTCTAGTGTTCTTTGGACAGATCCCCTTCATTCTTTTGAGTAGTTCCTAACTTTCTGGCATGAGGCAATATGGAAATGAGTATACCATGTGTATATGTACAGTAAGTATGAGTACCAGGAAAATGATCTAAGAGGCTCCAGGGAGAATGTTTGGGGCCATCATTGGGGCCCATGCCAAGAATATTGTGGCTGGAGAGAGCAAACCTGATCCCCACTTTTGACTTTGTCTATAACTCCCCACCAGAATGAGTTTGCTGCCATTTCTGTCCAGCAGTATAAATACTCCTGTGTATAATCATGTCTGTAAATAGCATTTGATAATAGCTCAGCAGACACTAACTGGGGGCTGGAGGAAGTGGTTCTCCCAGTGCCAAGGTATCATGTCCATAGTCCCCCTGCCCTCAACCAACACAAATCTTTGTAAACCACTCCTCTGGTATTAGTCTGCTTGGACTGCTATAATAAAATACCCAGATTGAGTGGATGAAACCACAGATATTCGTTTCTTACAGTTCTGGAGGCTGGAAGTCCAAGATCAAGGGGCCAGCAAGGTTGGATTCTGGTGAGGGCTCTCTTCAGCTTGCGCAGGAAAACTTCGCATTGTCTTCTCACTTGGCCTTTTTTTAATGTAGACATGTAAAAAGAGAAAGAGTGTTCTTGTACCTCTTCCTTTTTTATTTTATTTTATTGTTTTTCTTTTTGCAGTCCAGGGGATTACCAGTCCTGTGGGCTTAGGGCTCTGCCCTTATGACTTCATTTAACCTTAATTACCTCAGTAAAGTTCCTGTTTCCAAATATAGTCTCATTGGGAGTTACGGCTTCAACAAATAAATGGCAAGGAGACATGGTCCATAGCATCTCCTTTGTAATGACTATCTGACCTTGCCTTCCTGGCTGCACTGACTGGCTAAAGAGGAAGCGACTGGACCAATCTTAGCCAATCACATCACCTCACTGTCCTCAGCTACAAGACTGCTCCAGCTGAGGGTACACGTCAGAAGTTGGCTTCCCAAGGGATTTTTTTTTTAATTTTATTTTAATGGTACATTTTAGATGCACATAGTGATAACATTCATCATAGAGGATTTGCACCTGTACATGATATATCTTGTTGCTTCTTTTTTTCCCATTCCTCTCTCCTCACCCCCTTCTCCCTCCCCATTTACAGAAGCTTTGTTTCCATTTTTTCCTTCCATTTCTTATGTCTCTTGTCCTCCCAAGGGATTTTATTTCCTAATAAAGAGCAAGAATCATAAATTTTTTTAAGTTAAATGATTAGATAGTAAATATTTTTGGCCTTAGGGAGTGCTATGGTTTGTATGCCCCCTCTAAAACTCAGGTTGAAATTTAAATGCCATCACAACAGTATTAAGAGGAGGCACTTTTGAGACGTGATGGGGCCACAATCACCATGGGAGGAATAGAGGCTGTTATAAAGAAACAGTTCAGCTCCTTAACACCCTCTTGCCTCCTGCCAAAGGGTACCTTTCGCCCTATTTGCAGCAGGAAGGCCCTCATGGGATGCCTGCACACTGATGTTAGACCTCCCAGCCTCTGGGGCTGTGAGCCAGTGAGTTTCCATTTCCTATAAATTGCCCAGTCTCAGGCATTCCCAAGTAGCAGCACAAAGACAGCCAGAAGAGACATACGTTCTCTGTCACAGCTATCGATTTTGTGCTAAACTCTGCCCTTGCAAGTAAAAAGCTCTATAAGGTCATTCATAGATTTCATAGACACTAATTCTAGCATGTGGTCATGTGCTTCCAGTATCTATTTGTCCAGGGAGAATTGTTTGTGTTTTTTTTTTATTTTTAGGTAGCGTCTCACTAAGTTGCTCAGGCTGGCTCAATTTGCAATCCTGCCTCAACCTCCCAAGACACTTTCCACAATTCTTAGCATTTCTGCCATCTTTATATCTTTTGAAGTTTAAAAAAATTTTATTAATACATGTTTGGAGTATATAATGTTTACATTCCTTGTGGGGAGTGAGTACACATACATAACACATTTTAATTCCTTTTTTCATCCCCTTCCTCTCCCCTTGCTCCCTCCTCCCTCCATCTCTTGATCCCCTTCCCATCTGAGAAAGATCTATCTCCCTACTTCCTATTATCTATCTTTTATTTCGTTCTTTATTTATATTTTGAATTTCTCATATAAGAGAGAGCATGCAGTATTAGCTTGTGTGTATGGTTTATTTCACTTAACATTATGGTTTCAAGGTGCATCCATTTTCCTACAAATGACTCAAATTTCTCTTTCTTTATGGCAGAGTAGTACTCTACTGTGTGTAAATATCACATGTTCTTTACCCATTCATCTGTTGATGGACATAGGGGCCACTTCCAAGATTTAGCTAATATGAATTGTGCTGCTATAAACACTGATATGCATGTATCACTGTAATATGATGTCTTTAACTTTTTGATACCTAGAAAGGGAATAGCTGGGTCAAATACAATTTGTAGTTTTAGTTTTTTTGAGGAATCTCCATACTGATTTCCATAGAAGTTGTACTAGTTTACATTCCCACCAACAATGTAGAAGAATTCATTTTTCTTCCACAACTTCACCAGCATTTCTTATTATTTGATTTTTTTTTCTAATTTTTATTTTTACCAAGAACATGTATTGGTGCATTGTATACATAATGATCATAATCAACATGGTTATTTTGTACCTGTACATGATGTACCTTAGTTATTATTTGATTTCTTGATGATAACCATTCTTTCTGGGGTAAGATTCAGTGTTGTTTTAATTCACATTTCTCTAATGGCCATTTGTACTTCTTCTGTGAAGTATCTGTTCACTTTGGTTGCCCATTTTTTGAATGGGTCTTTTATCTTGGGTGGGCCTCTAATTTTTAGTTCTTTATATATTCTAGGTATTATCCCTCTGTCTGAGGAATAGCTGGCAAAAATTTTCCCATTCTGAAGGTTATCTTTTCACTCTGTTGACTGTTTCTTTTGCTGTGCAGAAGTTTTTAAATTTTGTGTGATCCTATCTGTTGATTCTTGGTACTGTTTCCTACGCAACTGGGGTTCTGTTCAGAAAATCCTCGCCTATGTCTGTGATTTCAAGAGTTTTATCTATTTTTTTGTCCAGTAGGTTAAGTATTTCTGTTTTAATAGTTAGTTCTTTGATCCACTTTGATTTTAGTTTAGTACATGGTGAGAGATATGGGTCTAGATTAAATCTTCTGCATGTGGATAGTCAGTTTTCGCAGCACCATTTGTTAAAAAGACTATCTTTCCTCCGGTGTGTTTTTGGCCTGTTTATCATAAATCAAACACTGAATGTGCTTGGGATTGTTTCTGCACCCTCTATGCTGTTCCACTGATCCTCTGTCTGTTTTGTGCCAGCACCATGCTGTTTTTATCACTGTAGCTTTGTAATATAACTTGAAGTCCAGTATTGTGATGCCTCCTGCTTTACTCTTGTTGCCCAGGATCCCTTTAGCTATTCTGGGTCTCTTCTGGTTCCATGTGAATTTTAGGGTGGTTTTCTCCAGTTCTGTGAGGAATGCGGTTGAGGTTTTGCTTGGGACTGCATTAAATCCATATATCAATTTTGGAAGTATGACCAAATTTTGACTATATTGATTCTGCCTATCCAGGAACAGGGAATATCTTTCCATTTTCTGGTGTCCTCTTCAATTTCCTTCTTCAGAGTACTGTAGTTTACATTGTAGAGGACTTTCACTTCCTTAGTTGGGTTAATTCCTAAGTATTTAATTTTCTTGGTTTCATTGTGAATGGTATTTCTTTTCCTAATTTCCTTTTCAGTGGTTCATTATTGGTGTGCAGGAATGCTATTGATTTTTTGTGTTGATTTTATATTCTGCTACATTGCTGAATTTGGTCATTAATTCTAGGAGTCGTTTGGTGGATTTTTTGGTTCATCTATGTAGATGATCCTGACTTCTGCAGATAATGATAATCCTACTTCTTCTTTCCTGCACCTATCCCTTTTATTTTATTTCACCATCTTTAATACATGGCTCCAAGGGCACAGTGTCCTCAGCCAGCCGGTAGATTAAAGAGAGGGAAGGAAGGAGTGAGAGAGAGACAGAGAGAGAGAATGAATGGAGGAGAAGTCATTTTTAACTGCTTTGGACCACGGGTCACTCCTATTCACATCCATTGGCAAGCACTAGCCACGTGGCCCCATCTCGATGCCAAAGGCCTGGGGCGTGTGGCTTCCCTGCAGGCCCAGGAAGAGGAACAGGACCCGGGGAGCAACCAGCCATTATCTGCCATGGAGTCATGTAGATTATCACAAGGACTGAGTGAGCAGGTGTCATAAAGTCTTGGAGTAAGTGTGTGCCCACATAAACATACAGCAAATGCTACCTATGACTACCAATGAAGCTGGAGGGAGAGAGAGAGCATTCTTTTCCTTGTTGTTTACGGAGCAATAATGCGTACAAAAGCACTTGACACATGCTAAGTCATAATAACTAAAGTACCTGCTGGGATCAAGCTGTCCTTCTCTAGTATGGGTCAGTCAGCTCCTAATAACAACCACAGTAAGAAGAGCTCATCATTACTAAGACTTACTATATGTCAGGTACCGTTTAAAGCTCCTAACAGATATTAATAATTTTCAAACTTAAACCACAACCTACGGCAGGGAGAGGAGTAGTCGTGAAATCTTTTTAAGGAGTTGGTACCAACATTTTAAAATAAACAAAATCGGCTCCTCTAGACCAGACTAAACTAGAACAGAAAATATCAGAGCATATCACACATAGTGAGGACAAATGTTGTTTTGTACTTGTGTTTTATATTTATGTGTATACTGACTCACGATATGAAATATCTTTCTTACTGTGAGCTACAGTCTTTGCCCTAATTCACTGACTCCACCCCAAAACCCAACAAAGGAGGTATTACTTTAAGCTCCATCCTATAGACAAGGGAAGGCACAGCAGCGAGAAGGGACCTCAATTGCTGTGGGCTGCATGGCTAGGAAGTATCCCAGTCAGTGTCTGTGACCCTGCCACATACACACCCCCCCCACACACACACACAGTCTGGCTTCTGAGTCTCATTCTAAGATCTCCTCCATATCCTTTTAATACTTCGATGACTTCCCTTTTGGCTTAAAACTTCAAGTTGTATTTCTGTACTGTGAAAACCCAAGAGTCCCAAACAACTGAATGAGGGAAGACAAAAGCAGGACTAACAAAGATTCTCTGCTTGGCCAAAATTTAGTCAAGTTCCTGAATCTCCTTCTAGGCCTCTCTGGGCATTTCCTTATAAACCCAGTTTCACAGAACCCTGCTAAGTTGGTTTAGCAAGAGTTCCCGATCCTTGATGCCTAATCTCCCTCCACATCCAGTGAGCTCCTCACCTTCCACCAGCTCCCAGTAATGTGAGGTAGCATCTGACCACTCTGGCCTGTCTTCAGTAAGAACACTATTAAATTGGTTTAGCCAGGATTCCCTCTTTGTAATTTTCTATCTGCCGATCCCACCCTGCTCCTTGGCTATAAACTCCCACTAGTCCATTCTGTATTTGCCGCTGAGGCCAACCTTTCTCCCCCACTGCAAAATCCCACTCCGGTGGCCTCTACCTACTGTGATGGTCCTGAATGAAGTTTGCCTTACATCCTTCCAAGAGGATCACGTCATCGCATCATTTATTTACTGAATGGGACACTGGACTGGGGAGAAGAGGCAGGTCCTGAACTAGTTCAGCCAGGAGTTGGCTGGAGAACTTACAGGGGTTCTGTATCTTTCTGGATCTCTGTTTCCTCCTCCAGGTAAATGGAGATGGCGATTGTATCTCCCTCTGACAACCTAGGAAAGGACCAATCCTGTCTCTGGCCTTGAGTATGTGGGAGGTGGAATGGGGAGGAGCAGGGATTTCTTTTGCAAAGGTGGAAAAGAAGCATTGGTCAGGACACAGAGAGACCAGCCATCCAAGATTTAGGGTGAGAAACCAGGCAAAGCAGGTGTCAAAGGGCCTCAAAGGCCAGACGAGGAGAGTGGAAAGAGTCCATTAATCATGGAGAGTCCGGGGAGGTTCCCCAGCGTCCTAAGGTACAGACAGGCATTTCCTCTGCATGAAACTTGAAGACTGCACAGCATGGTGCCTCCTTCACAGCCTGCTCACAGAAGATCAGTCAAGTATCTTGAACCTGAGACCCAGGACTAGAGTAGAGAGTTGGGAGGCCCAATGTCTGGCCCAGCAGAAGCCTCAGCTGTTCCCAGGGCTGCACAGTGAGCTCTATGCAGAACAGGAAGCCAGGAGCTGCTCAGAGGGCAGGCAGCTGTGAGGCCCCCTCCAAGAAGCCACCCTTTGATCTCCCTGGCAGCCCAGGGGTCCCACTTCCTGCATCTCAGAAAGCCTCCCCAGGAAGTACTGCACAGGTCACAGGGCCCAGCCCCATTGGACAGATGGGGCCAATGGAGCCCTGAGCAGCACAGGCCTTGGTCAAGGTCACACAGGCAGCCTGTGGACAAGTCGGGACCAGCATCTGCACCACAGTGCTCCCTTGCCCTGGACCTCTCCTTTCCTCCTGTTTCCTCTCACTCAGTGGGGAGCCGGTGGGAAGGCCAGCTCCTTCCCCTCTCTGTGCTGCGGGGCGCCTGCTTTCTGCCAAAGCCAAGTGAGTTCAAAGGCCCCTGGATGATCCGGGATCTAGACAGTACAAGCTGCAGAGGGGGTCTTTAAACCACAAAGACTACTTTATCCTTTGAGATTTTAAGTGGACAGAAGCCAGTTTCCTAAAGTTCTTCCTTCTGATGTGGCCCTTAGCAAAAATGATGACCTGGAGGAGGTGGGGGTGGGAGGAAACTGAAGGCTTTTGAGCTCCTACTATATGCTGGGCTTGGTGCCAGCTGAATCTTTCATAGACATAACAATCTTCCATGGAGGGTGTTGGTTTCTTTATTTTACAGATGAGGAAGTGGAGGTACAGAGAGACAAAGCAACTTGTTCAAGGCCATGCAGTTAGGATTCGAGCCTAAGTGTGTCTGATTCAAGAGCTTCAACAGTATTGGACTTTGGGTCACATCAGGGCCCCAGGGATTGTGTTCTGGTAATCTGAATTTCACCACTCTATTCTTTCAACAAACACTTGCCAAATATCTGATAGGGCCTATGCACGGAGTGATAATAAAAAAATAAAAATAGGTAAGACTTATCTTGTAATTCCTATATGCTAGGCCTTGTCCTGAGTATTTTGCCTTCACAAACTCATTTAATCCCCATAACAATGGGAGAAGTATTAAATATGTGGGGCAATGAGGAAACTATTAAATATTTCCATCTTACAGAGAGTAAAAGCGAGGCACAGAAAGCCAAGAGGACACAGCTTAGTACCACAGCCAGGCAGCAATTAAACTGGTGGTCGAACTCCCAGCATCCCACAGTCCATGCTCTAGACCACTGCATTCCTCGGCCCTCGGAGGCCTCCAAAAGCTGATGGTCTGGTGGAAAGACAGATGTGACTCCAGGATATTGTAATGAAGTGTGAGAAGTGGTGAGTATGAGGAGTGTGGGTATCTTGATTATCTTAATTATTTTGGCACTGCTGAGACAAAATACCCAGAACCCAAAGTTGAAGGAGGAAAGGTTTATTTTGATTTACAGTTTGTAGAGGTTCCAGTCCAGAGTTAGCTGGCTCCAAGGCAGGATGACATGGCAGAGGGATATCGCAGAGCAGGCAGGAGGCAGCAGCAGACAAGCAGTGAAACAGAGAAGCAGCAAGCAGCCTTCTTTCTGTCCGTTGTATTCCATCGAGGCTACCCTTTGGGCAGGTAGCACTCACACCCAGGGTGGGGCACCCTCAATCCCAGCATCACACAGTCTACATCCAGCTACCTCTGAAAAGCCCCACCTATGACCACGCGCGGCTTGGGGGGGCATCTAGATACAAGCCATAACAGTGGGGCACTGTGTACATGCCAAGGAAAGGCAGCTGGAGCCAGGCTGAGTTGTCAGGAGGGTTTCTGAGAGGAAGCCACAGCACAGTGAATGCCTAAAGAGTGAGTTGGGGACTGGGAGCGTGGCTCAGTGGTAGGGCACTTGCTTGGGTTCCACCTCCAGTACCAGCAAGGAAGGCAGGAAGGCAGGAAAAAGAGAAAGAAGAAAAAAAGAAAGGAAGGACGGAAGGGAAAAGGAAGAAGAAAGAAAGAAAGAGAGAGAAAGAAAGAAACAAAGAAAGAAAGAGAGAGAGAAAGAAAGAAGGAAAGGAAGGAAAGAAAGAAAGAAAGAAAGAAAGAAAGAAAGAAAGAAAGAAAGAAAGAAAGAAAGAAAGAAAGAAAGAAAGAAGGAAAGGAAGGAAGGAAGGAAGCAAACAAGCAAGCAGGCAACTATTGTGTGTGGTACTTGGTCACAGAAAGGAAATAGAATGTCACAGGCAGGGGGAGCCACAAGCACAAAGGGCACACATGTGGGGACCCAAAACAAAGTTGTCCTGGCTAGAGGGCAGAGTGACATGGGCAGTGCAAAGCAGTAAGATCTGAAGATGAAGAAAGTTAAAAGCACCAAGTGAGATAGGCAGTGGGGCGTGGCAAAGCTGGCTGGGGAAACAA
>PVJO010021747.1:0-29388 GCA_004026905.1 Hystrix cristata | reverse complement strand
ACTGTTGGTGGGAATGTAGACTGGTCCAACCACTGTGGAAATCAGTGTGGAGATTCCTCAGAAAACTACAACTAGAGGTTCCATTTGATCCAGCTATTCCTCTGCTGGGTATCTTCCCAGAAGAATTAAAATCATCATATCACAGTGATATATGCACAACCATGTTCATAGCAGCACAATTTGTAATAGCTAAGTCTTGGAAACAACCTAAATGCCCAACAACTGATGAATGGCTAAAAAAGATGTGGTTTTTCTACACAATGGAGTACTACACTGACATAAAAAAGGATAAACTAGAGTCATTTGTATGTAAATGGATGTTCCTGGAGAACATACTATTAAGTGAAATAAATCAGACATTTATTAGTACACATCGAATGGTTTCTCTGATATGAGAAACCATAAGTGTAAATAAGGACAAAGGGGTAGAATAGATATTTTGTTTAAAAAAAAGAGAGAGATAGTATTCAAAAGAGAGAACTAGATAGGGAAAAGGGGGATAAAGAAGAAGGTTAAAAGAAAAGTAAGATGAAAGGGGAAAAAATGGTAAAGTGTAGCTACACTTGTTGCAAATAGGGAGGGGTGGGTGAATGTAAGGGAGGGGAGGGGAAGGGGGGAAGAGGGGGGAAAACCAAGATGTCTCATGTACAGGTACAAAATAAGCATTTTGATTATGAACATTATGTATACAATGTACCAATACATGTTCTTGGTAAAAATAATTAAAAAAATTTAAAAAAAGAAAAAACATTCATAACTTTCTCCATAGACTGTCAGAATTATTTAAAAATATTTGAAAGATGGTAAAAATATACTAACTTCGTTATGATATGGATTGCAACGCAAAATGCATACAAAAGAGGAAAACAGGGAATACAAAACACCTATTTTTGGAGGGCTGGATTAGTGTTCTACATCAAGTCCTTCAGTATTAGTTATCTCCTCCTGATCACTGTCTAGTTTTATAAAAATACAAATTTGTAAATGACATTTAGAAAGGTGTCAATTTATTAAAAGTAGATAGTAATGTAACAAATATTAACAGTGCTTGTCTTTTATGTTATATGATTCCAAGTGCTTATTTTCTTATCTATGTTCTGCTACACTTCAATAATTTTATGTATATATGACAATTTTAAATAAAAAATTTCAAATGCTTATTTTTGAATGAAGAATATTTATATGGACCTCTTTCTATTATAAATCATGTCGAGAGATAATTTCAAGTTTAATAAATTAATAATGAGGCCATATTAAAAAATAAGAAAATGAATATTGGATTTTATGAGATTTCTTGGGGTTTTAATATACTCCCTTTGAAATAAATTGTTTAACATTTTAAATACTGAAGTTCTAAGAATAGAAATCTTTATGATTCTGCTTTTTGCTGATGTGAGTACATTAAATTCTGTAACTGAAAACTACAGTTTTTCTCATGTGGATTCCTGAGAAACAATATTCTAGTCTCTCTGTATGCAAGTGGAAGTGTGAAACGTTCCACACCTTTATTCGTTGTTAGGTACCCAAGTCGCAGCGTGTGCTTTGCACCGCTCCTTTTGAGAAACAACGTTACTTTCATCCACAGGCTGTACTCACCAAGGCTGAGCAGGAAATAGCATGTTACTGATACCGAGGCCCCGCGGCATCAGCCTCCCAGGTGCTGTCAGAGTACTTTACGCACTGCAGAGACCGGGCTCTTTCGAGACTCCGGTTCTCAATCTGCGGCAGAGCAGGACTGCAGCCTGCGTCAGCGCTCCTGCAAGTGCCTGCTGTCTCTGGGGAGGGTGCTGTGGCAGCAGTACTGCCCAGGAGGCAATCAGCTGGGGTACAGTCTGCAATGCAGGGTCCTGTGGCTTGGCACTCCCTCTGAGAGTCGCTAAATAGCCAGGTGTGGTGGCGCGTGCCTGTAATTCCAGCACCGTAAGGGGCTGAGGCGGGAAGATTACAAGTCTGAGCCAAGCCTGGACAGTTTAGCGATGTAGTCTCAAAATAAAGAAGAGTTCGTGATGTAGCTCAGTGCAAAGTGCCTGGTTCAATCCCCAGAACTGAGAAAGGGGAGGGGGATGTCTCTGAGCAGTGTGGATATTTTACTCTGTAGGCATCTGCATGATGATTCCATTTGGGACTGTTATAATTCTGACCTGTTGGCCTTCATGCTAGGTGCTCCCAGCTTCCTCCTCAACACAGGTCTGGATTTCCGTATAATAACAACCCATCTACTATAATACCCTTTGTCCAGTTGAAGAGATTCTCAGTCATATTTTATAAAACATTGTTTAATTTTATTCTTGATTAAACAAATACCACGGTTTTTAAAAAGAACATACTAAAACAGAGAAGCAACAAGGTAAAACAACTTATCCATAATTACACTACTGACTACTGGCCATAGTTGCACAGATGTCCCTTTTTCATGCATTTTATATATCTATAGTCACTATATACATAGAGAGACTATATATATATATAGACTATATATATATAAAATAAATGAGCTAGCACTATCTGTATACAAATTGTGCAGATAATGGCGTCAGCCCTCACAAACCATATTTACTAGGTGAATACTATTTTTAAACTCAAAATATTTTGAGACTCCATTATGGGAAATCATCTCTTAAAGTATTGTGTAGGTGGTTATATAATAAACCTTCATTTAAACATATCATAGATTATTTAAGTAATCCTCCATCATTAAATTTAGTTTGTTTGCCATTGCACACATAATTCTGCAAGGATTATCATGGCCTCTCAATATTTATCTACATTATTATTTCCTTAAAATGACTTCCTGATTTTGTCTTCTCTAATTCGATAATTTATCAGGGAAGAAAAAGGCTGTACATTTGTTTTCATCTGTAGCTAAGTGTACAAGGTCCAAATAGCTACCCCTCAGATTGGCTTGGATTCTATCCAACCCCCAACTTATGTGATTTACAGGTCCCTGCACTTTCTTTTACACCATGTGATGTCCTGTCCTGTCCCACCTTACTAGTCAAAAAATTATGCACAATCTCCATGCCCAAAGTACACAGGTGAGCTTTTCAAAAGAGATAGAGGAGTGCTTATCCTAGGGAAATTGTTAATTTTGATGGTGTGGTCATATTTTGGAATCATCTTTGCATTTAAATTTTTAATCAGCAAAATGCTAGAGGGAGCTTGACACACAGTCTCTAAGTTTCAAAGGTCCAACCATGAAGTCTGTTGGCCTTTCTAATGGGCTCAGCAATTTGAAGAAGAAAAATGCATCTATTGATTTGGCTCAGCTGTATCAATTTGGGAGCCGTCCCAGTAATCTCATTATTGTAGTATGTATGCTTTTATTCCCTCAGCTCCAGAATGAAGTCTATATATAGAGCCGACAGCTGCACGCTCAGCAAGACTTCAAGGTATCAAATGCACCCAGGAGCTCTCAACATCCCATTTTCATTAACACTAGGCACAGACAACAAAGAACTTTTTCCTGACCCACACATTTTTCCAGTCTGTAGACATTTTTCCTTTTTGCTCTTTTGTACATCTTTCTCTATACTAATGCATACATTTTATCATTCCCAAATTTAAAACTTATACACTCTGATTTTGGCAGAGATTTGAATATATCCAAGCAAACTTTTCTTTTGGTTTAACTGATGAAATCATCAGATTGGCCCTCAGAGTGGTCTACTAGAAAGAAAACTGTAATAACTTAAAAAGGACATCACATATCTTAATGTTCTTTCTATCACAGTAATTAATTTTAAGGTAAGTATAAATTCTGTCTCATCAAGAACCTCTTTTTAATGCTATTGATTTATATTTTTCGCTTTTCTGCAAAGAAAAAAATATGCTTAGCTACAGAATATCTGGCTGGATTGAGTCTCCGACTCACCCTCGCTTGCCATATGCAACGCATAAATTTATAATGTGTTAAGCTCCAAGAACAGCTGACAACCAATTTCAGATTCCTGTCCTAGGTTTAGTTCCACCTAGACTCAATGTCCTCTTATATCAGCTATGTGTGTTGTGAAAATGCTTTTATGACTAATCGAATATCTTCTGCTACAAAGATTTTAAGGGCTCTTAGGGAGAATGAAAACCTGTATTAATAAGAAGTTGAGAAGTGCTAATGAATTGTGTGTGTCTCAATATTCCTTTTTCCTTCTTTTTCTCCTCCTTTATCCTTGAAAGGTCACGGCTTTCAGAGTTGAAGTTTCCCTTATGGCCAAATCTTGTGGCTTTCAAGTGAAATGTTGGGTTATCAAGCACATTTTTAAACAGTAAGATTAATCTTTATGCTATTATCTTTCACTTTGTAGCTTTCCAAGCAGAAAGTGTGCCCAATTTGTTTCCGTTTACTTGAGGCAAAATCAAGTAATCTCTTGTTACTAAAGACTGAGCAATTTTAAAGCAGAAAGAGATTTTCAGATTCAATAACTTCATTTTATAGGAAACAAAAGAAACAAAAGGAAATCCATGCTACACAAGCGGATAACAACAGAACTGAAACTAAAGTCAGGACACCTAAGTATCTTCCACAACAATACACGAAGGTATCTTTGATATTCCATAAGTGCTAAATGCTAATTATAAAACTTATTTGCTTACTTAACTTGCCTTGGGTTCTTAAAACACACACACACACCACACACACTGAGAAGATCACAATAAGTAACCCAAGCAAAAAGAGTTTTCCTCTCTTGTTTGAAACACTCTTACCTCCAACTTCACGACATTCTGAAAAACTATGGAAACAGTAAAAAGATCAGTGATTACCAGAGGTTGGAGAGGAGGATGAATAGGCAGAACACAGGAGTGTGTAGGCAGTGAAACCACTTTGTAAGACACCATACAGTGAACGCATATCATCATACATGTAGAATACACCACGCCATTAGTGAATCCTCGTGAAACTCTTGGTATCGCGTGCTAATAATGTGTCATTGTAGGCTCCTCGGCTATAGCGAATATACCACTCAGAGAGGACGGGGGTGTGCAGGGAATCTCTGTACTTCTTGCTTCTATCGTGAACCTAAAACTGTTCTAAAAAATTGTTTAAAGATCCTTTATTAACATGTCAAATCAAATAAAAGCCAAGTACCTACTAATCCAAAAGAAGATAAAAAATCTGCTAACAACCAACTACTGAAGTAAATTATGACATAAAAAAACAGATTTGAGATACGTCTAAGCAATCAACCACCATGGATTTGAGACTTTGAAATAAATGGTCAAAATCTCAGAATTCACTGAGATTTCTCAAAAACAGTTTTTTTAATGGATAAATTGGATTTCCTAAGATGATGGCAACTTGACTTTAAATAGTTACCCATCCTATTTCTTAAATTAGAAAAAAATTACAAGAAGAATAAATAATATTGGGAGAGAATATGGAAATTTAAAGATAATCCTGTCCACATGCCATAAAACATGAAGTCACATTCTGCTAAATACAATGCAAAAGACAGCAGCACACCGAAGGATAAGTCACACCTACTGTCCCCAGAAAGATTTCAAATGTACTAACAGAAGATATTCCAGGAGAACATTGCTAACTAATTTCAATTTGCAAGGATAATGGTAAGATATTGATACATAACAAAACATTCTGAACCGAGGATGCTAGAAAGCCCATACGGGAGGGTTGGCTAGAAGAAACTGTGAAAATGAGGACATCGCTACAATTTCCTCTCCATCTGACCTCAGGCTAGTTAGTTACCCTTTCTGTGTTTTTCACTTCCTCAAATGTAAAATAGTGGTGTAATATCTACTTCATGGGTTTATGGAAAGGAAAAGTTGAAGCAATATATGTAAAGCTGTGATCATTGTAAATAGCCTAAAGGAAACGACAATGTGTAGAAGCAACCATGCTCATGATCACATTCTTTCATTATCATCACTGTCATCGCCATCATCTTCATCACCTGGAGAGCCATAAACTGTATCTTTTGACAGCTATGAAATGAAGGCAGGCAGACAAATTTCCTGTGTAAGGACAAGACAGCTCCAGAAAGCTTGCTCCAGTGGTAGATTTTCCCAAAAGGGGAATGCACACTCTTCCCCAGGCTGTTCCCATACCTCGGGTACCTCATCACTTTTCTCAGAATGTTGAAATCAACAAACCAATGATACAAATGCATATATCAACCAGTCCTTCAATCTATGATCTAAGCAAGGATTCTAAAAGCACTCAAGAAAATGCTATTTTAGAGCATACTATCAGACTAGTATTCTCTCATCTTACCTAAATAGCAAAGAACATAAACACAAAGCCAATATATAACTATAGTAGAACGAACAGTGATCACTCAAAGATGTCCGCCTCCTAATCCTCAGAATGTTCAGATATGGTGGAGCCTCACATGTAAAAGTCCACAAACATAATCAAATTAAGGACTTGGAGATGAGAATCAATCCTAGATTATCCAGGTGGATCCAGTCTCATCACAAGCACTCTTACAAGACAGAGGCAAGAGGATCAGACTTAGCAGCAGGAGATGTAACCATAGAAGAAATCAGAATGATGCATCAAGAGGTAACATGTCACAGGGTATGTGTGGCCCCCTGGAAGCCGGGAAAGGCAAGCAAATGGATATTCCCTTCAGACAGAAGGAAACAGCCCCACCAAAACCTTGGCAGTAAGCCAGTGAAACCAATTTTGGAATTCTGACTTCCAGAACTACAATACAATAAATTTATGTTGCTTGAGGCCACTAATTTTTGGTAATTTGTTAAAACAGAAATAGGAAGCTAAAGTAGTTCCCTTAAAATTAGCCCTCAAGAAAAAAGAAAGTGATTATGTAGCACTCCAAATTTATAAATATATAAGAAGGGCATTTCTGGTAAGAAGAAAAAGATAAATACAAAAGGGGAAAAAAGATGTCAATAAAAATTCTTCTCTATGGTGTAAGCAAAATTCAACTCTACTTGAATATCATGGCAAAAGATGTAGGAATGAATATAAAACTGTGATGAATAGAGAAGGAAGGGACCCGGGAGAATTAAGAAATAAAGTTAAAAGCAATTGATCTTTTTAAAGCAAAATTTAAAATTACATTAGTGCCGGTCAAATGCAAAAGAGACTCTACAGAAGAGAAACCCATTACATAAGATGAGTATAAGCAATGCCCACAAAAAGAACAATGAGAAATAAACAGAGGAAAAATGAAAATAGTAAAAAGTAATGAGATAACAGAGCTCTAAAACACATGCTTTCCTTCCTAAATAAAAAGGGTTGTCAAAGAAAAGCATCAAGATAAAACACAACAGAGGGAAAGTTACTTGAACAAAGTCTTGGCTTGTTTAGATGAAGGAGGTTTACAGTAACTCAGACAAAATGTATTTTTAAAAAGGTCACCACTATAATTAATCAAACTTAGCATCACTAATAGTGTGACGGTCTAATACTGTGTGCTTTTGATAAGATGCAATGCAAAGAACATAATACAATCAGTACAGATGATGCCCAGATTATGATTCAACTTACAACATTTGACTTGATTACTACGCAAACCAACACATATGCAGTAGAAACCTTACATCAGATTTTGAATTTGATCTTGTCTTGGTCTAGTGACATAAAGTGCAATTATTGGTACAATTTTTCTGGGGAAGCTGGGCACAACAGGGAGCCACAACTTCTAGGCAGCCACACAATCACGAGAAGAAACAACCATTACTCTTTGGAGAACTGTGCTGCAAAGCTATAATGTTGGGTAGGTTAGGTACAGTAAAGTCATTTTCAACTTAGAGTATTTTCAACTTACAGTAGGTTTATTGAGATATAACCCCATCATAAATTAAGAAGCATTTATAATTTCTTGCCAAAATATTGAACTCTAATCTGGACTTTAACCTTTCTCTTTACCCAGTAGAATGGTGGAAAGAAAAATAAGATACTAGTTTCCTAATAAGATAAATATAATGTAGGTTATTCTAAAAGACAATTGGTTTCATCTCTTCAAAATTAAATAGTATTAAATTAGGACAGGGAGAACTAATCTAGAATACAGAGACACAGCAACCTACTATATAAATTATAATTGAATTTGGTTTGAAAACACGTAATTATAGAAATTGGTGTAGAACAACCAGACAGCCTTCAAAATGTACCATATACGTATTTATACCAGATATTATGTAAACATTATTTTTAATTGTAAAGGAAGATGACATAGTAATATAGAAAAAGTTCTTGTTTTAAGAAATATGCATGCATATATCTAAGTGGCAAAGTCTGAATCTTTTTTGACGTAATCAGCACATACACACTTTTTTTTTGCAAACTGGTATGGCATGATGTTAATATGGTTCTTCTGAGAAGTGAGTTTATGGATGTTTATCATGCTATTCTACTCCCCTATAAACTATAAGAAGGATGAAATGCACTGGAAAAGAAACAACAAAAAAAGCAACACAAACACTGTGTACTAAATAAAAAATCATACTTCTTCACTTTCAAAACAAAGAAAAATGAAAATGAATGAATAGATGAATAGATATATGCAAAGAGAAGTGTACCTGTGCAATTATACTCTTGGCAGATCGTGTAGACCTTAAGAAGCATTGTTGGAATTTGAAAGGGCATTTTGTAGTGATGAACAGATTAAACTATGAGCAAGATACCATAATATAGCTCTCCATGCACCCAATAGCACAATTTTATAAATAATTATGAAACACAATAACATGATTACATAAAACAGAAATCAACTAAAAATGGGAAAAAGACAAATTTACAATCATAATATCATATTCTTAGTAGCTGATAGAATAAGCCCATGAAGGAGTAAGTACAGGGACACCTCATTCAATGGACTTAATTTATTTTATGATTTTGGGGAATATGGCCGCTTTTGTGTTTGTGTGGGCAAGATGATTAGAGCGGTGTCTGTCATCCGATGCAGAGTTCACAAATGAAAATGAAAAATTTTTCCAAACGCCTTCGTTTGCAAACCAAATTGTTCCCGAACAGAACCATTCTTGACCTGGGGTATTACTGTGTGTGGAAGAACAATCAAATATTGAATTTTACTTAATTGATGTATATGGAACATTGCACCCAATAACTACAGGATTTCTTTTTAAGTGAAGACGGTGCATTTACTAAAATAAGCGCTGGAACATCAGAGGAAAATAAAAAAGTTTGCAAATAATCACACAATGAAAAGTAAAGAACAGCCAGTGCAATAAAACTGGCAGATTCACCAAGTACCCAATAAGCTCTCCTTAAATTCTTATCCACCAACACCCAGACCAAAATGAGTGAAAGGTCCTTAGTACCACCAGTTCAATAACCCTTATTTTATCAGTGGTTGCCCTGCATGCTCTTTGAGAAGAAAAAGGTTGCCCTGCATGCTCTTTAACATTCCCTACAATGAGTGTTACCATTATGTATATCTAAAATGTATCATTAAAATAAAATTTAGAAAATGAAAAAGAAGGTATTGGTGATATTGAACCTGGAAAATGTAGGGGAAAATGAAGCATTGTATCTGGTGACTTCTCATATTTATTCATCTGTTAAAGCAAGAAGTTTTTTTTTCTTTTTCAGTGCATCTTCCTCTTGCCCTTTAATATGAAAGACTATGAAAAAGATAAAAGCACAAATCGCAGGGTTGTTGTGTTTCCATTCGCAATAATACTTCAATAAAATTGAAAAAAATCTAGTACTAATAAGAAAACAAATGGAACCGATGGAAACAAACAATTCCAGTGATAACCCAGGAATTTGATTATATTATTGTTGCTTAAATCTAAAAGCAGTAGGAATTTTTCCACCTTGCTTATTTCCAACAAACAGAATCGGATGACTTGTCTTCATTCTCTAGCCACATACTGAACGGAAAATTTCTGTTTCCAGTTCAGCAGCTGGCGAACAGGATGACAGGTACAAATTCCCTCTTCTGAGTTTTCCTTGTTGATTCTCCTTACTTGAAGCAGCGTGGTATACACTATAAAGCCAAGTTCCTTAGTAGAGTTGGGAGAATTCAATAGCAATGTATTTAAAGAAACTGCATCCCCTAAGATGCTACCAGACCTTACTCTTCGCATCCTAAAGACGAACTCTTTTTAGCAAGTTGGTTCCTAGATACCCTGAAACAAATAATTAATTTATGGAAGTAAAGAAAAAAAAATCTGTATGCTCAAAAAGCAGCACCCTCCCTCAGAGGTCCAATTTCTGACAGGAACAGATTTGGAGTGTCTAAGTTTACATGACACTGGGGAGAATGTTTTCTAAATAGGTGTAATGTTCTTTCTTTGCACGAACATTTTCATCAACCTGACTTGGTTTGCTCCTACTGATCTGTTACAGAGTCCGGAAGGCTGTCTGTCAGTCTCAAATTTATGTTCTTAGGGGGCTTCATAAAACTTCACTTTCATAGGAATTTTGGTGAGATATTGGAGAGGATTCAGCACTGGCTCCTGGCTAATTCTGTTTTGAGGTTGGTGTCTGCATCGATGACTTTATTCGGGGGACACAAGCGATATGAAGAGGAGCTGACCAGTGTGCATTAAAATACAGTCTTTAAATAACACAGTGAAATAGAAATGGGTCTCTCTTCATATTGTGTCATAGGCCACCAGAGATGCTGGGATATACTCATATCCAGAATTCAGACTGACGCCATTTAAGAACAACTCCCCAACACTGAGGTTCACAAACTGTCCTGGCTCCCCCTCCCCTCACCTGTGTATTTTCTTCTCTACTCCAGGAAAGAGTATCTGAATGTCTCTGATTAATTGCAAAAATAGTATTAAAGTTGCTGGTTCAATCAAAACCCTGGGAAATGCAATGCATAGTAGTTTAACTACAATTCCCTGGTAGAAAATGGAGGTGGAGTTAGTTCTAGTTTTTCCTTTCTTCATCCATTTCTTCTGAGAATTTCTGTTCAGCACTGTGAGCCCTTTCAATATTGAGTATAGTTGGTTTGAACTATGTGGACTACACTGACTCTGTTCAATAAAATATACTATGATTTAATAAAAATGGGGGCGTTTTATATTCTGTGTTATCAACTCCTATCTTGTAATTCCACCAATGTGCAGAATCCCTTAAAGTGGCTCCTCCTGTGGCCTGAAAGGTGAATCATACACCACCCCTCTGATGCTGAATGCACTTCTGGAGTCATGACCTTTCTTGTTTTCACATGAGCTGCAATAAGTAAATTCTATGTTGTAGGTGAGGGATTAGATGATGAGTATCTTTTCTCTTTTATTCATTTGCTCAGTTTTCCTAAAATCCTTTTCAAGCTTCAGCCAATTCATTTTAGGTCTTCAGAAGGGTAATATGAGTTCCCTGGATCTGACCAAAATATGAAAGAGCTGTAATAGGGAAATGCAATTTGGTCATGCCCCCTCCCCAAGTTGCATGCTCGTACTTGAAATCACTTTTTACACATCAACTAGACAAACAAATACACTATGTACCCTGGAATCGTTATCAACGCTGTGAATTTTTCTTTTATATTAGTTTCTCTAAAGTAGGGAAAATTTTTTAATATTGTATATATGCACATTCCCTTATTTGACTCGTGTTTGTTGAGTACTTAATAAATGTTAGGATTGCGGGCTGCAAATCCATGTATATGTTGTCTCATTCTGTCCATACAATCTCTTGGTAACACAGAAATTTTACTTCTCCATTTTACAAGGAAACAGTGTGGGACTCTGAGATCCTTCATAATTAATCTGCACAGGGCCATCCAGACATCAAAATACAGAGCTGGAATCCATCTTGCAAAAGTGGCCTAATGCTGTCAGTTTCAGGAATCCACGAATTCCCAACCAGCTAAAAATACAGGTATTTGCAACTTTCACAATGCTCACTGCTCCTAGAAAGCATCTAGAAAACTATTTCTACCTGTGAATTGTCTAATTACAAGCTTTATCACACAGTACTTTTCACCTTATCAATTCTCCTAGTTTGTGTATTTTTCTGGGTAGCTGTTTTCACGAATTCAAACCAATGCATGCAACTCAGGAGTCACAAACTTTGCCATTGCTTTTTTTCTCCAGTGGTACCCTTGTTTTCAAAACTTGCTGGTACTCTCTGCATATTTGCCTTTTCAAAGATATATTCTCCAAATGGGGTGAAGCAGGATGTTTTAGACCTTGTTAGCTTTGAAAAAAAAAATTCACATCTGCCAGATTAGCCTCTATTACACAAAAGATACTGACTTTCTGGTAACTTTCTGTTTCCTATCATAAAATAACGCCCTGCCTGCACCTTGGTGAGCATTTTCTCAGTTCCTTCATTCATATCCATTTTCATGTGATGTAATATAATATGTGTATGATGCACCAGTGACTAATCACATACTAAGGATGTATTAGTAAGTAGATGGACAAAACTCCCTGTTTTCACAAGCTTACACTCTAGCAGAAGGAATGAAAAGTGATGTCAGCAAATTACAGCAAATTACAGTAGACATAAAGTGATAAGTGCTAAAAAGAAATAAGAACTCAAGAGAACAACATTGAAAGGGAGTAAATGTCTAAGGAGTATAGCTAGGGAAGATTGGACTTTGGTGGCGTAAGACCTAGAAGGACAGAGGTATTTGCAATTATAGGTATGAATTGATACAGTTACATTTCATTTCTGTATTAGTTACTTTTCTAGAGTCAATGGTTTGCAAGACAGCAGATTTAATACAGGAGGATTACAAGTTACAACATTCACACACACGAGCTAAATGCAGGAAGGGTGCAGAATGCAGAGACCTGAAAGATCCAGTCAAGGGCTGGGAGCCCACAGTCATGTCTGATGTACATCTGTGTCTGCACTAAAAGGCTAAAGAAATATGTACTGGAACCAGGACAAGATGCTTGCAGCAGAGATGAAGAACAGAGCTCCCCTGAAGCGAACGGCAGCCATCCCCAACAGCAGCAAGGCCCGAGCTCCTTCTGCGAGAAGAACAGCTGAGCTCCCTTTGGGAGAACCAGCTACGACAGAGCTTCTCCTGGGAAACAGCCGGCCCCTATCTTCTGCTCCTGTCCTCTTTTCTGCTATGTCGTCGACAATCCTCAGGTGAATCCTCTATGCCCAGATCCACACCAACTTGGTCCAGCTGGGCATTCCTGCTCAAGCTGACCATAGTCAGTCCACCACAATCACCCAATGACCCAACAATAGGCAATAGCCAATGGCTGAAGATCTAGAATATTCTAAATTTAAGTGTTCTAATAAAGACCACCCACAACATCTGCCTTAACTGTTCTCTGGGTTGGTGAACTCCACCTTCCAGTCCTACCCCTGGGACTGGCTCTACAGCAGCCTCCTCATGCTGTTAAGGCTATTTCATCTGTGACATAAAGCACAAAACTTTAGTTCAGTACAACCTGTTTACTTCTTAATCAACTGCCCATAGTGTATTGAATTCTCTCTCAAATGTTTTAGCTAAACATGTCATGGCTCCCATAAACAAGTGAGAGTGCTTTTTATTTCCCCTACACATATTATCTTACTTAATCCCTGTAATTATCTCTTGAGAATGATATTGTTTTCTTTTTACTAATGAGTACACAAAGGCTCAGCTAGATGAAGGAACTTCCCCAAGTTAAATGGGCAAGAAAGAGATCAAACTGGAATTTACACAGAGATCCTGCTTGACTATGCTCTTAAATACCAAGATTTACTCAATAAAGTTGGTTGCATCAGACATGCAAGAAGCCTTAAGTGAATCTTGTTCCCTCTGAGGCCATAGGCTTGGTGTCACTTTTCCAGGGACTCATGAAACTCAGGAGCAGTTTGCACTAGAAACCAGATGTCCTCGTACCCAAATGGGCTGTCATTCAATTATACCATGCGAAGACCATTTGCTACTTAATATGAAAATTCAGGAAGAATAAACAACCTGTCTCATGCCCCATTTTCCCCTGCCTAGAAAGACCATGACCTTTTGGCGAATGCCCTATTCTTTCTTTAAAATCTGATGAGACGTTGTCTGCTTTGCAAAGCCATTCTTGATGCTGCCAGGTAATAGTACAGTCTCCTCTCACCAGGCAACTGTTGCTGCCTCTCACACTGTCTAAATCTTACCATAATTTATAAATCATGCTGTCATTGAATGTAAGACTGAGCTTCTTGACGAAATCACCATGTCATTCATCTCAGTATTCTCAGTGGCTAAACTTAGATGTACAGCAAACAAATATTTCTAGAAATGCATTTCTTTAAGCAAACTATGATTAACACAGAAGTCTAACATTTATACTGAGAGAAGCAAATAGAACTTTCAAGAGAACAGTCGTCCAGTGCTTTTTTCTGTTGTTATAAATATTATTTGAACAAAGCCATAACAACCTGAAAAGAATATTATTTTCTGTGAAGCACCAGTTATATTTTTAGAAAATTGATTTTTATGGGAGCCCTAGTATTCTATTTTTCTTAAGGGGAGATGCCCTCTTCATACACTTACTCAGTAGCTCCTGTAGGCCAAAGCTCAGCTACCAGTAGACAGCTTCTCCATCAGCAGACAAAACATCCATCCACAGAAGCTTCTTTTCCTCCCTGGTGCAGAGTGAAAAACTTGAGAAAAAAAAAAAAAAAGATCTACTATGAGAAAATTTGATTTTGATTTGATTTCAATTTCCAAATCTTCCTTTTAATTTCTAAGGGGATGTGTGTAAATATCCCTTGTCCTTTGAATCCAGAAAGAAAGAGGTATTACCTGCTCAGCCTAATTCCTGGCAAAGGAGTATGTTTTGGTTTACGTATAAATGTCTCCTCAAACCTCATATGCTCCTAAGTAGGCTTCCAGAATGTGACTAAATCAAGGGGAGCTACAGCTGACTTGTTGTTATGGGAGTAAGATCTGGTCAGAAGAGGTTGGTCACTGGAAAAAGATCTTGGAAAGGTTATCTACCTCCCCAGTTCTTCCTCTTTCTTCTGCTTCCTGGCCACCATGAAGTGAGCAGCTTTCTTCCACGCAGACCCTTCCACATGCCTTCCTGCCATGGAGGCAGTCAATTATGGACTAAATATACGAATCAAAGTAAATTTTCATTCCTGTAAGTTGTGGTTGTCAGAATTGTGTTCCAGTGAGGACAAAGTAACTAAGACAGTGCAAATCAACTAAGCAAAAAAAAAAAAAAAAAAAAAAAAAAAAAAAAAAAAAAAAAAAAAAAAAAAAAAAAAAAAAAAAAGTTGCAAAAGTACTTAGTCAGCTGTTAAATACCAGATTAGCTCTCAAGATTATTTGTCCATATTTTGTTCATATGCATAACATCTGCCATATTACTAGCATCAGCCATTTTTTGCTACTCCAAAGTATAATAAATATAGAAATATAAATTAAATCAGATTTTATCTCAACTTTAGAAAAAATTCCCATGGAAATTTCATCCAAACTAAAGATAGGGAGAGAAATTATTCCCCATGAGTGACATAGGATGAAAGACAAAGCTTTATAATGGTTAACTTCAGTAAAAATAAGTAGTTGGAATTAGCGGGATTGTCCTCAAGAATCCCAGGTCTGTGTCTGTGTTGTTATCTTACTGAGCGCTGTTGGAGTTTACTGTTTTGTAATGAGGATGTGCTTAGTGATTGGTTTGGAGTAAGTTAACAAGCATGGATAGTGCCCACATCCATCCCTTACCAACCTGCAACATAATTGGCATAAAGATCCTTCAATAGGCACCTTACAAAAACTGGGCAAAGACAGAGCAAGACACTCCACACCACTGTTCCTTCCAGAAAGTTGTTTTCTCCAGATCAGCAAAGCTGTCTTTACAGGCAATCAGAAGCACAAAAGGTCCCCTGCAGTATCAAAGACTCCTTAATTCTTATAGTAAATGAGATTTAATTTTCACATGTTTTAGCCACTAATATTAAAATAGGGATAATTGGGACATTCACTGTATATTTATTCTATGGCATTCAAAGCACAAAGCTTTAAAAACATTCAATTTTCTAAATTGCACCCTGCATTTATGAAATCCCTCTAGGATATGAGATTGAATTTTAGACCTCCCATTAGAATACATAAAACCCAAAACAAATAAATCAAGACAGCATGTAAGAATTTCATATGCCACTGTGATTTAAAAAGATAGATGCTACACTTTTTTCCTAAATGTCCCCATAGTGGGAATTGTGTCAAATGTTCTCCATCTATAATTTCCAAATTATGAATCCAGGAACATAATGATACAGGTCATCTTTATTATAACATCTTAATGTATCTTACCTATATGTGGATGGCCTGAAGTAACCAGAAAATTAACTCCTTATGATTTCATGTCATTTCACTTCCCTTTTGCTCCCCATCCCTAATCTAAGAACTATTTGTCTTTACTCAGGTCTCTTAAAGAGGTCTCGTTTTTGTTTTTGTGGAGAAAAGACTATTGAGAATAGGATCCATCTTATATGGGACGTTAACATAAGATTCAGTATTCCTTTGAACACTGATTAATGATGAAATGTTATGGAATGCCCAAGTGTATTTATTTCATGGAAATGAGAATAACAGTAAAGAGTCCTACAATTAATTGAAAATGTATTGTACTGTCACATACTGTAATAACTTAACATTTTCATTTGGTGAAAGACCTTGCCAGAGAGGACAATATTCTTGTACACATCAATATTTGAAACAGCATAGTGAATCGTTGTGATCAAGAAGATAAAGAAGAGGAATTTGCATGGAAAATAAGATGAGGATAAAGAGGACCACATTTTACCGCATGTTCAAAGTCACTTAATGGATAGCACAAGGACAGACTTGAAGTCCAGAGATGACTGAATTATGTACATGTCATGTCTATGTACACGTCACATCACCATTGGCTCCTTGCCAATTTAATTATAATTAAACACAAAGGTAGATGTCAGATATATATAGAGAGAGATATTGATATATACATGAAACCAAAATTGCTCTATCAAGAAGTATGATGCAGTTTGGTATTTCCATTTTAGGTAAAATGGTAGAGATGAATTTGCATAGTGGGTAACAGTTCGTTTCCTGGTGGGATGAATTTTGTGAAGTATTTATGGCTACTGCTGATCACATGGCTCTCCTTTCATCTTGCTCTCTCCAAGAAGAAAAGTAAAATTGGAAATTTATTCTATTACTATCAACTAACATTTACTGAAGCCTGCTGGTAGATGCTATCATGTGTATTGTTTCGCTCTATCCTCACAAGGATAGAACCTTCATGAGGCAGCAAATATTATTTCTCCTTCCACCTTGTGAATGAGTAAACAGCTCAGGCACGGTAAATAATTCACTCCAAGAAAGTGTGGGAGCTTCACTCTGCACAGAAGTCTCACTCCTAAGCCTTATGCTTCTTTTTAGCAGCACACACTGACCACTTTTTATTCATTTAACTGGCAGTTACTAAATTAGGTGTTGTGGAGAAAGTGATAAAATCCTGGTTAATTGCATGGACTTTGAATCAGACAGTCTACGTTAGACTTCTAGCTTGGTCATTTAGGAGCATTTTAGCTTTGAGGGAAGTGGATATCTTTCCTAAGCATTAATTGCTTCATCTATAAAATGAGGATTAAAACAATGTTTATTTTAGTGGGTCTGGTAATTAAAGAAGATATTACATACAAAATACTTGGCTCAGAGCTTAGATCATGGCAATAAATAGCAGCTGCTCTAATTGTAATAAATGTACTATAGCTTTTGCCCTCAAAACTGTTGATTTAAGGAGGGATGATTGGATACGCACTGTGACAGCACGCTATTGAAAATGACATTGCAGGAGTCAAGAGGAGTGATAAATCAGTCTAGTGAGATCACGGACGTCATTGCTTAGGAGGACACATTTCACTAGGGTCTTGAGGACTTGGCTTATTCCAAGAAGAGGCTTGAACAAAGTGGAGGCAAGAAAATACAGAGGTTAGTTGGTAAACAAAGAGAGCGGGGACTGTCTCAAGTGTGTGTTTTCCACAAGAGCACAGAGGGAGAGCAGGTTAGGGAAATATACTGCAGATCTGAATGCACACCCAAGCAATCTGTTCTTAGATGACAGTGAAGAGCCTCTTAAGGTTTTTATAAGGGGAAGTACAAACATGTGCATGAACTCTTAAGCAAGCTGTAGATGTAAAATGTAGCAATAACTGAAGAGAAAAACCACAACAGTCACAGAGGCCAATGAAGGAGACATGGAAAGAGGCCTACGGAGCAGGAGCATAATGGGACTTGAGCAAGGTCATGATGGATGGTAGTGCAGAGAAAGGGGCTGTTTCTAAAGGTAACTGGCACAAAAAATGGATAGCAGAGGCAAGGAAGAGAAAAAATGATTCTGAAATTGTGAGTTTGTGTTGAGAGATGAGAGAGTTAACCAGCTGTGCAGGGTGCGTGCTGAGCCCCCGTGTGAGCTGCTTCATGAGAAACTAGACAGGCTCACGAAGGCATTGAGAGGGCAATTAGAAGGGCAGACTGCAGCTCTGGAGAGACCCTAGAGCACAGAGGTAACTAATTTGAGAGAAATCTCTAAGACTGAGAAGAGAAGGAACTTACAAAAAATGAAATTGCCAAGGTACAGAAAGAAGAGTCAGGAAAAAAATATTGCATGTGAAGAATGGAAAAGAGTCACAGAGAAGACAAAGAAAAAAGCCAGAATGTTAATGAGCATTACAAAGCCAAGGAAGAGGACTCTGTAAGCAACACAGGCCTGTCATCAATATGCAAGAGCTGGTGACACCGAAGGTCATCAGCACACAAGGTACAGTGTGGTCAGTGATAGAAAGTAATAAAATATCAACCGTGGAACTTCAGAACTCAGTGCTGGAGCTACTCTGGAAAATACAATTGAAGGCTTTTTGTAACATTAAACATAGAGATTCTGTGTGAACCAGCAATCCTGCTCCTATGTATAAAAAAAAAATCTGCACAATTCTACTCCTACAAATGAAAAATATTTTACACAAAGACTTTTGCATGAATGTACAAGCACTATATATTACATAATTGCAGCAGCATTATTCATGATAGCTTGAAAATGAAAACCACTCACATGTTCATCAACTGAACAAAGAAAGCATGCGTATCTTTACAATGAAATATTATTTGGCAATAAAATGCTGACATATACTACAGTATGGAATAAAACCTGAAAACACCGTGCTAAATGAAAGAAGGTAGTCCCAAAAGATCAGAGGGTATGACTCCATTTACATAGTCGTGTGTCATTCATCAGTGGAGACGCATCCTGGTTCTAAGAAATGCATGGTGAGGTGATTTCATCACCATGCAAAGAGCAAAGAGGGCACTCATGCAAGCCTACATGGGACAGCCTGGAGTGTACTACATAGAATATTGCTCCTAGGCTACAAAGTCACATTTTATGTTAGTGCCCTGGACACTGAAAGTAAGTGTAATTCAGTGGTAGGTATTTGGGCATTGAAACATATCACACAGTAAACACAGCAGGCAGAGGAATTTTTCAGCTCCATTATATTCTTATGGGATAAGCATTCTTACGTATAAATAAGTAAACAAGATAATTTATTTCTGTTAAATTCTCTGAACACAAACCATTTTGATGTGCTTTTTTTTTTTAAGTGACTTAGGCTTTTTTTTTGCATGTGTGTGCTTAAAACTCATCAGTAGCTCAAACTAATTAATGGTCATGGGAAACCTCATCCTTGGCTTTTGCAATTGAATTGACATTCCTGAATTTAAAGGACATTCTATCACAACATCTCAGAAAATTTTATTCTAAATCCCTTCTGCCTTCTCACACCTGCATTTCATCAGCTACTCAGAAATCATACGAAGGATTTTTGATGGTTAGCAAATGGTTAAGTACCATTCATTTTCAATCCTCTGAGATTGGAGCTACCTCATTAGTATAATAGAATTGAGACACCACTGCTTATATTGCTGGGATTCTAAGATTAATGTGCCAAGCAGATCCCTGTGAACAAGAAGGGGAGACTACTGCAGTTTATGAGCTCAATGGACTCACAGTGAATTAATTCAGCAAAAATTTTACTGAGTACCTACTAAGTGTCAGAATCAGGGCTCTTCATTCTAAGAGACATAGTTACTAAACAGAGTCACCCTGTTCAAGAAGGTTTACTGGTGTAGAAAAGGATTTAAAACATAACTAAATTTGACATTAAGTAATACGAATATTAAAAGAGCCCTAAGATAGAAATGTATTATACAGTTTAAAACAAAAACACTGTTTGGAAGATCAACAAAACTTTCAATCAGAAACTTATCTATGACATAATGATAGAATGATAGCACCTATAAATATTTACATGACAAGCATATTGTATCTATTTGCTCATTTAATTACAGAAATAAAACTGTTATGTAAATATGAATAGCTTCCTTCTTACAGATGACAAAAATACTGATGTCGCAAAAGGAATAATAAATGTCTCAAGTTCATTCAGTGTCAGTAGATAAATAGAAGCTGGACTCAAACTCAAATCTGTCCAGGTTCAAATGTTTAACCAGGTCACGATAATGGTTTTAAAAAGTAAAGAGAAATCACAGACAGAGAAGAAGAGCAGCCAGATAAAGATGGAGGCGGAGTAGAAAGATGCTGCCTTAAGCTCAAAAATGCCCAGAGCCACTGAGGCTGGAAGAGGCACCGAAGGGTTCTCCCCTGGAGCTGCTGGAGAGAGTGTGGGTGACCCTGTTCACATTTTGATTTCAGACTTCTAGCTACCAGAACTGGGAAAGACTAGATTCCTGTTGTTTTTCAAATTTCCACACTTGTAATTCATGACAACAGCCCTACAGAATCGGGGGCCTGTGACATTATCAGGCACTGTGATTTCATCAGAACTGGAACCATAGTGAAAACATCCAAGGGGAGCTGGAATTTCAGAGGGGTTGCAGCTGCTGCTGGAAAAGCCTCTTAATGCAGGGGAAGACCCTAATTTCTGCCCTTCTACCTCGGTCTCTTTCAGTGCCTCTCTTGGCTGACACCATGGAGCAGCTGACGTAGGAATGTGGATCGTAGCCTGCAGAGGCCCTTCCCCACCACACAGGGCAGGACCCCAAAGGATGCGGAATATATGCAAGGGCCACGGCTCCAGCAGGCAGGTTGTGGAAGCCCATTGGATAAGTAATGCTTGATAGGTTGGGACACTTCACAGGGAATTCAACATTTAAGCTTAATCTAGATGAATTAACATCCTTCAAATAGCAGAAGAAAAACCTTCAGTGGGAGGAGAAATCATATGCAAAGTCAAACTCATGACTGCTGCAGACTTCCCTCTGCTTTGGTGTTTCTGGTCTCCATCGTGAGAAACGTACATGGACAGGGTCTAATTGTTAGGAGCAAGAGCTGGCCTGGTAATTGGTTTTCCTGGAGTCTAATCTGAAGATTTAGCTGTCTTGGGCTCAGGCCGGGGACGGAGGAGGAAATCTCACAGAGGAAGTCAAGGCTTCAATTACCCTGCTCAAATCAGTTTCAACAGAGAGGGCTCTGCTAGTCTGTAAGTAATTGCCAATCCATAATAAAGTAGCACTACAATTCCTGCTTGGCTTTTAGGCTGTGCATATAGATATTTTATACCTTGCACACAAGGAGCCTCAGTAGAGGTGAACTGAGGAGTAAGATTTTCAATTCTTTATGTTATGCCCTCAAAGAAGTTAATTTTTAGTTCACTTGATTGATTCATAGACAACTATCCATTACATATTGAATGTTTCTGACATTCTGGGCATGAAGTAGCGCCTTGGAAGGCATCAGATAACAATTCAAATATGGATTTGGAGGAGCTCATCCAATTATGGAGCCGGTGGGGACTGAGAACAGAGGCTCCGAGGGATCTCCAGGAAGAGGCCCAGTGCCATTTCTCTTAGGATATCCTACTCTGTTCAAGTCATCAGTTAGGTGCAGCTAACTTGGCCTCTCTCGCCTTACCTTAGACATGAACTAAAGTCACCCAGGGAAGCTTAGTTTTAGAACACAAAATAGCCCTTTACTGTAATACCTATTTCACCATGACTTAGACAGATTAGTCAGAAGTGACACTGCAAATCCATCACAGCTAGGAAACATTTTTGTTTTTGTCTTTTTTGTTTTTTAGTCCTCCAATTCCACTTGGATTTCAACAACAGAGATGAAAGGGAAAAGGTGTTCTTATCTCAATTGGCTTACATCTCCTGCAAGTATGACTCAATCGTTAAAAGCTCCGCTTTATATTTCTTGTGTATTTTTATCTTTCAAATCCGTGCTCAAACAAAAATATTATGATATCTTTTTTTAGCTCCTGTCTTAAGTGACCTTGAAAGGCTAAAAAAAGATCTTAGGATAAAGTTTCTTTTCTGGAGGTCTTGGTGAAAGAGGAGAAAACTGCTGCCTCGTCAACTCCACAGCGTTGGATGGTTACAAATGAATGCAGCCCTCCTCCGGGGACGAGGCCGTATCCAGGCAGACACTGACAACGCTGCAGCACTGCACATAAATGAATGACGCACTGCAGATAAAATGCAAATCAGCCTGTCTGCTGGGCAGCAAGCCGGTTCAATGAGGAAAGCTCGCCGTTTACTGCAAGCACACCACCCTCCTGTCCACACTCCCCAAGTGCCTGTTGTTTCTTTAAGAAAAGATCAAATAAAGAACGGTTCCCAGGGAAGGAGCACTGACCGAGAGGAAGACTTTGATCATTCTCTAAAGATAGAACCGGCTTTAAAGATGTGTATACGACAGGAGTTTTTTCCTTTTACTGATTCATTTCAAAGGAGCTTTATAAAACATCCCAACTAAATGTGAATGAGAACGCTAAAGTCTATTTTCTAGCATTTGGAATGATGAGTATAGCTTTAAAATCTAAAATTCTTGGATAACTATGAAGCTAAATGTAGAAAGGAACTTATACAGCATCTAATCCAATGTCATAATCTCTCCCTAGCAGGAAACTGCCTTTATAACACTCCTGGAAGATTCTGTGGTGGCATGTCTAGAGTCAAGATGTCCACCAACTGTCAGGACAGCTCATCTCTTTGAAAGCTCCAGTTCACAGAAATTTCCTAGTCATAGAAACCTACAATACACGTCATCTATCTTCCCTCATCTTTTCCCCCACACTGCCAGCCCCTACTCCACTATTCCCACCTGCACTTTCCCAAGAGAGCTCCCCACACATTCTCAGAACACTTCCGATTTTGCGGAAAAGATTCTCAAATTTCCAGAGAGGATACTGGTTTCATATGAAGGATCGGAAATCAAATGGTGTCCGATCACCATTTGATCCCCTGCACCTGCAGTATGAAGGGCGTGTCACACTGCGGAACTGACCGGTACAGCTTGTCCTGTGATATCACACCTGTCCAATAAATGTGAGCATTTCTTTAGTAATGATTTCTGAAATCCAAGGCTCACAGTATGAGTGGACTTTAAATATTCTTTATAAATGTCTTCACAAGGGAAGATACATAACTGAAGATATATACACTTCTCAGATGAGAATGTTTTCTCATTCAACAAATACCTATGTGTGTGCCGAGCTTTGTTCTATACAAGTTGTCACTGAGAGCACAAGACAGCAGCTCAAGTATCTGCACCTGCTCAGGGGGAGATTCGGGATGTAACAGACGGACCTTGGGCGCAAAGCCCACGGCCTCTTAACCACGCCACCCACCCTGTCTCTCCAAGGATAGAGGCAAAGTTCCACGCTCTTGGGAAGTGCAAGAAGCTTCTAATCTACATTTTAGTGGCTCCCTCTCTAATAGGAATTTACATTTGACAATCACCACACCCTTGAAGGAAAATACACTTTCAAAGACAGAAACCAAACAGACAGGAGAGCAATAGGAAGTACATAGAGGTACAATAGGGAGACGAAATCTTAAAATCTATATAAATAACCACAAAGGTATAGAAGAAATTATATCCATGAAGTAAAAACAAGCTGTTTTAAAAATGTCTATTAGGAGAACAACCAAAATCAGATGTCAAGAATTAAAAATGAGAAAAAGATAAGTTGAAGAAATTTCCCAGAAAGTAAGATTAAAATAAAGAAATAGAAAAATGGAGAGAAAAATAAGAAAATTAGAAAACCGTTGCATAATGTCCAACATTCAATTAGAGGACTTAAAGAAGACAGTATGGAGAAAACGGTAGGTCAGAAGTGAGGCAAGCTGCAACTCGAGGGCAGCTTCTCAGCATCGCAGTACATGAGTTACCAGGAAAGGCCCATTTCATGCTCAATGTAACTGATGAACTGTAGCAGACTATAAAGTTCTGAGCACTAGAGAAAAGGAAAAGATTCTCAAATTTCCAGAGAGGATACTGGTTTCATACGAAGGATCGGAAATCAAATGGTGTCCGATCACCAGCAGCCACACTGGATGTCAGAAGACTACAGGATAATGTCTCCAGAAAAAAATTACCTCCAGTGCATAACTTGGCTCAGTCAAACACTGAGCTGGGTATGAGAGTAGAAAAAAGACATTTTCAAACACTAATATTTTCAAGCAAAAATTTAAAAGATACAAGATCCAGAGATAGACAGATGATCATTCCAACACAGAGAGAAGCCAAAACAGCTCTGGGGTTCTGGTGATTGGAGATGCCCGTATGGTGGCTGTGTATGGTGGGAGCAAAGAGCAGGTCAAAAACCCTGGGCTCTTGGTTTCTTTTTCAAGATGATATTGAAAAATACATAACAAGTCTGAATACACTGAAAAAAAGATTTATACCTTCAAGAGAAAGGTCAAATATAAACTTATGAAAAACATATAAAACTAGTCAAATGAGAAAAGGATAATTGCTATTGCAAGGAAGAATCGAAAAATTTTGATGAGAAAGGAGAAGCAACTATGGTGTCCTGCAGGAGTCAGCTCTCAAGTACGTTTATAATGCAAAGACAGAATTTTTCTCACTGCATCCGAAGCACACCCTCAGGCTGCCCCCAGGCCAGCCAGGCAGCATCGTGCATGTCACCTGAACACTCCTCTGAAGGGCAGAGTCTCCACTCAGCCTCTCTGGATCTGACGGTGGAAAGTAGAAATCTGCACCAAAACAAGCCGTCATTCGATCCTGGGGCAAGCAAGCTTTGAGAATAACCAAAATTACAACACTTAGGCAGAGAGGGGACTGAGCTGCTCCCACATTAATGAAGAAGATACCAGAGGGGAAATTCAGTAACTAATGCTTAAATCAAATAAAAAGCCAATTGTTAAAATTAAGAAATTCAGTTGAACTGTGATCGTGAGATACAGAAAGTGAGTACAGTGGGAGGATTCAGCAGGATTAATGTAAAAAATTTATTGTAGCAACCTCTGGTAGAAAGGATGAGTAAAGACTTGCAACAAATAGGTTCTAAACTATGTACATATTTCAACTCATCAAAATTAAAACTAAATTACGAAAAGAGCAATGGCCTCCTCAGTTGGTCTGCCAGTCACCATGAAATTAAGAATGTTTTCCCTTCACAAATTGTGAAGAATATCTGATCCACAAAAGAGACTTTGTTAAAAGATACAGTATTAGAAATATTTAAATTATTTTCATACACAATCTTTTAAAATTACACATACATCATATACTATGGATCTCATAGTCCAACATTCAATTAAAAATTGGCACTACTTTTTACCATAAAGACAAGATTTTTAATGAAATGTCAATGTTTGAATCAGTTTAGGGGAAAGCATGATATCATGACTTTAATTACTAGGGCATAACATGCAGTCACATTCATATACACATGTCTACATATACACACATGTATATACACAGACACGTAGCGTGAGGTCACATTTACACACACGTACACACACACAAAGACATACTACTAGCTCATGTGATTTTCACAATAGATTTTATGAAAACTGTCCCCTGCTATTTGTCAAAGAGGAGGAAATCTAGGCATGAGACAGTCATTGAAGTTCTTTAATGTCACACAGCTGCTGGATCTCCCTTTCCTGACCCCCATTAGGGTGCATGTAGATTAAAATTGTTTCCATTTCAGCTAGTCAGAAGCATATAGCATTTGCATACACCTAATCACAAAAAGCAGAAGGCTCAATTGTCCTGCTTTGATGTGAGAAGCTCAGCAAACTAAAACGAAGTGAGAGGTTCTGTGATTTCCTACATAACCTTCGATAAGCAAAAGAATCTGCTAATTACCCAAATGGCAAAGCCAGTTTACTACCTAGTGGAGATATCTCTTTTTCTGGGGAAACATCTGAAGTGAATGAAGGAAAATCTAATTCTTTTTTTTTTTTTTTTTGTAGTGCTGAGGATCAAACTCAGGGCCTTGTGCCTGCTCTGCAAGTGTTCTGCCATGAGCTAAATCCCCAGCCCCTAATTCTCTAAATTCTTTCATCTTATTTGATTAGAATCCTCCTGGAATCCTCCCAGCAATGTGACTACGGCCACCTGCCTGATTCAGTATGAAGCCCCCAGGCCCACTCTGTTTCCTGTCTTGCTTAGCAGACAGGCCTGACTCTAAATAATGCAGCGTGGTCAAGGATCAGTACTCTTTGTAGAAACCAACTGACCAGAGAAGCCGAGAATGTTGTCAGATTCTCAATCTGACTGCTGGATTTTTCTTTAAAAATTAGTATCACTGGGGCTGGAGATTTAGCTCAGTGGTTAGAGTGTTTGCCTAGGAAGCACAAGGCCCTGAGTTCAATCCTCAGCACCAAAATAAATAAATAAATAAATAAATAAATAAAAATTAGTATCACTAGTATACTGCACACTTAGTCTTCGTTCTGGATCTTACTAAAAGCATCAGGTGCCCCACCCCTACCCCAGTCAAGAAGCCCAGGATGGCTTGCAGGCTCTCCTCCATTCCTGACATGTGCTACTCTCTAACCTGGACTGTGGGTCTCTACCTGGTTAGTCTCCTCAGTTAACTTCTATCTCTGCCCCAGGCCAAGGCCTGCACTTACTTTCGTCCCCGATAACACATCTTCAGTCCTCCCATCTACCTGGAGCCTTGACTCTAGAAAAAATAGGGGCAGACACAGCTAATTTCACAGATAAACAGCACTCCCAGAAGAAGCTGAGCAACTCTGCGAAGTGACCATTAATAATGATGTGGGGGAAACAGCATGGACTGAAGAATATGACCGACTGGATATTTTAGGGTTACCTGAAAATAAGGATGGTTTTCTTATCTGGGTCTAGTTTGATTTTCTCTATTGGTGTGAGAGAAGCTGCAGAATCTGGAGGACAAAGCAGCTAAATTGTTTCGGTGTTCCTTTATTTCTTCGTAAATGCAACGTCTAACATTAGCCAGATCTTTTCCCACCTTCTGTATTAGGAAAAGATTCAGGGGCTTCCTTAGCATCCCAGGCCTCGCAATGCTCAGTTTGTTGCACTCTGGGACAGACAGCAGGGAAGCTGCCACAGCTCACAGTTGTGCAGGCCACCCAGCATCTGGTCCAGTGCGGGGAGCATAAGACAGGGAGTGAGGTCGGTGTTTTGATCCTGTTGCTACTTCTCCCATTGAAGAAATATATCTTAGGAAAATAATATGGTACACATACAGGTAGTGTCAAAATATAAATTCACAGCTTAATAAATTATCGTAAAGTCAACACTCATATAACCACTGCCAAGGAATAAAAGAGGACATTGCTCACCCACTAAAAGCATTCAACAAACCATTCTTAATCGGCATTCTCCCCTATATCCTGGAATAACCTGACCTAACTTGGACGGTAATCAAGTCCTTGGGTTTTGTAACAGTTTTAATACTTATGTACGAATCTCCCAATAATATAGTTTAGCATTACCTGCTTTTTACCTTTTCACAAATGGAAATATACAGCATGTGTTTGGAGTCTGGTTTCCTTTGCTCATTGTTATATTTTTGAGATTTTTTTTCCTTTAGCTCGTAGAGTGGATGGTTAATAGAAATTCATTCATTTGCATCATTGCATCACATTTCCTTATATGAAATATTAAAATGTACCCACTCTTGTTGATGAATGTGTTAACTGAGTTTTTCTCTAATTTGGGCCATTATGAATAATGCGGCTGAAAAATATTTTTATACATATCTCAGTTCACCCTAAAAGTCATTATCAGCCACACATGCTCAAAATGAGAATGTCTGACTCAAAGCTGGAAGAGACTTTTAGAAAGCCAATACTTTGGCTTCCAGGTTAGATTTAGGATTAGGGTGAGGATTAATTTGAGTATTAGGTTTAGGGTCCAGGCACCAAAACTCTTTGGCTTTAGTATTTGGGTTAGGGCACACCAAAATTTAAATTTAGAGTTACGTTTCTGTTAGTTTTAGAGTTAGTGATAGGGTACCCAATACTTTGTCTTCGGGTTTAGGTCAGGGCTAGGGTATGGATGAGGGTTAGGATTAAGTTTAAGGCACCAAAATACATTGGCTTTAGTGTTATGTTGAGGGAACACCAAAATTTAGAGTTAGGGTAAGGAGTAAGGGCAGGCCCCACCAAAACTGGGTGAGCGTGAGGGTGAGGGTGAGGATGAGGCTGAGGGAGAGGGTGAGGGAGAGGGTGAGGGTGAGGGTGAGGGTGAGGGTGAAGGTGAGGGTGAGGGTGAAGACGAGTCTTAGGGTGAGGGTGAGGGCTAGGGATCAGATTAAGGCACCAAAATAATTTGGCTTTAGAGTTAAGGTTAGGGCACCTGAAAATTTAGAATTAGGGTTAGGGACAGGTTGATTTTTAGGGGTGGGTAGGGCACACCAATACTTTGACTTCAGGGTTAGGGCTGAGGTAGGTTTAGGACCAGGACACCAAAATACTTTGGATTTAGTGATAGGGTTATGGCACACCAAAACTTAGAGTTAGCTTTATGTTAGTGTTAGTTTTAGAGTGAGGGAGAGGGCACAACAGAACTGTGTCTTTAGATTTAGGGTTAGGGTTGGGGTTAGACGGAGGGTTAGGGTTAAGTTTAGCGCACCAAAATACTTTGCTTTAGCATTATTTTTAGGCCACAGGAAATCTCAGAGTGAGGAATTAGGGTAGGTTTAGGGCAAAACAAAAACTGGTTTCAGGGTTTGGTTAGACGTAGGGTTAATGTGAGGGTTAGGTTTCAATTTAGGGCACCAAAATACTTTGGTTTTAGTGTTAGGATGAGGTTGCACTAAAATTAGACTTCGGGTTAGGGATAGAGGAAGGACACAACAAAATTTGGTTTCAGGTTGGGTTATGGTTAGGATTACTGTGAGGGTTAGGGTTTGGGTTGGGCACCCCAACCCAAGTACTTTGGCTTTAATGTACCCAAAAATTTAGAGTTAGGGTTAGGGGAAGGTTGATTTTTAGGGGCAGGGTTAGGGCACACTCATATTTTCACTTCAGTGCTAGGGTTAGGGATAGGTTTAGGGCTAGTTCGAGTATTAGAGTTATGGTCAGAGCAGCAAAATCCTTTCACTTTAGCATTAGGGTTAGGGGACCCCAAAATTTAGAGTTAGAGTTACGTCAGTGTTAGTTTTAGGGCTGTGGATGGGGCACACCAATACTTAATCTTCACGTTTAGGCTGAGGGTCGG
>PVJO010021746.1:0-29397 GCA_004026905.1 Hystrix cristata | reverse complement strand
TTGTGAGAAGTAAGATGGATGCATGAAAAGCAATAAACGGTTTTCAAGACTCTGAAATACACACAGCACTAAAAATCTCAGGAGATAGAATTTCCAGACAGATGCTACTAACGTCCACTGAATAGTGTTCAACTTTCAGCAGGTTGCAGTCGCCAAGCAAGCAAGGCTCGTCCTCCCAAGCCTCCTCCTCCTCCAGGAGGCGCTTCAGGTTACCCCTGGACCGCACTGCCTCTTGCTTCCTTGACACCGCGTCCTGATGACCTTGAACGGAAGCCCACAAGGTCAGAGAATGCCCAGCGCCATGATCCCACGTCCTGCTGCCCACTGAGATCACAGGTCTGCAGGGACTCTCCATGGTGGGAGGAAAGAGGATTATTAAAATCGGGAAATCAAGGATGTTCCTCAGGTCTCCTTCAGTCTTTCCAGAGTCCAAGCTCCATCCGCTTCCAATCCATCACAGCCTGCCCGCAGGGCCACCCGGGCCACTTGGTTGTCCCCGCGACAGAGCTTCATAAGGCACTTCCGGGTCGGTTACCCACAACGAGGGCAAACCTAACTACATGTTGCTGGGAAAGAAATTCAATTCTTTCTGCGACTTCTACTTCTCAACCTCATACTCAACCAGCAAAGTAAGGCGAGCAAAGAGGTCACAGGAAAAGACATAAAATGTCCCTCGGCTCTATACAAAAGCGGTCAGACTCACTCTGAGTTCTGTGACTATTGGAACAACAGCGAGGTGGGATTTCTCACCCAGCAGGCTGGCGTCACATTGTGCCAGCTCATCTGCGGGCCAGGCCGTGGGTGAGGAGCTGCGGGCCGGAACCCCCGCCGGAATTTAGCGATGCTCACCAGACCTGCATGTGCATTTACCTTTTAACCCAACAGGCCCCGCTTCTAGAAATCCACTCTGAATATACACCTCCAGAAACACAAAAATACGTGCACACGATTTACCCATTATAGTCTTGTTCATAGTTGTAAAGCA
Organism: Hystrix cristata; assembly: GCA_004026905.1. Taxonomy (NCBI): domain Eukaryota; kingdom Metazoa; phylum Chordata; class Mammalia; order Rodentia; family Hystricidae; genus Hystrix; species Hystrix cristata. The sequence goes on along the minus strand of PVJO010021746.1, from coordinate 28,412 downwards.
TCTGGAACATTGAAAAATATCCGTACGGGAGACAGCGGCTGAACTCATTAGGGCATATCTACAAATGAGGCACTACAAAATTATTCAAAATACGAAAGAATGGGCTGGGGTGCAACTCAGTGGTAGAGCACTCGCCTGGCATGTTGCATAAGGCCCTGGGCTCAGTTACCAGCAGCATTAAAAATACAGAGCAGTATGATGCACACTAAACTAGAGCGATTTCCTAAATGTGTTGCAAAGGGCACAAAAAGAGCACAATGCTATCGTTCATGTAAGAAAGAAGAGGTCGGAGAAAATGCACAGGCTCAGTTACTGGTGCAAAATCGAACTATTGGAAGGATTTGTCTCTATAGGAGACTAAGAGATTGATGGAAAGATGCCGAGAGAAGTAGGGTGGACACAGTGTAGTGGGATGAGGGAGCTCACCAGCCCTGAAGGACCTCTGCACACCTTCAACTCAGACCCAGGTATGCACCCCACATTACAAAAGATATGATTTTTTAAACCAGGATGTGGGGTAAACTAAAGCAGAATATAAACAGCAACAATAGTGTACCCATGTTACAGATGGAGAGCACACCACACTAAGGGAAAAGAGAAAAAAGTTCCAGACCAAGTAACTCCAGAGACTGTATTTTTACTGCATAAAAAAGGGCTAAAAACAATTAAACCTTCTTAAACAACTTACACTAGGATTGAACAAATAAATGACTTAAAAGAAGACATGAGAACCAGTGTTCTCATTGTCAGAAAAAGACGTTACAAACAAGGCAACAGGAAGGCTAGAACGAACCCTGAGGACAGATAGGAGGAAGCAGAGGTGTCGACATAAATCATATTTTAAAATATATGTGCATAGAGATTAAAAACATGGTAGATGGACAGATGACGGAGCTAAATGGAGAGATGCATAAATGATAAATGATGGATGGATAGATATTAGATAAGTAATAGATGAGAGATGATGGGTGGATAGACAGATTATAGATGAATAGATTAAATAATGGATACTTGGTTAAACAGTGGTGCAGAGGTGGATAGTAAACAATGGAGAATTGTACAGATACGTAAAGAGAGATGGGGATAGACAGTGAATACATAGATAGATAGTAGATAGATAACAGAATAAATAGATACATGGATACATAGATAAGAGATGATAGATAATAGACAGATAGATACATAGGTAGATAGATAATAGATGACAGCTAATAGACACATAGATAGATATAGAGAGAGAGAGAGAGAGAGAGAGAGAGAGAGAGATGACAGATAGATGCATATGTGCGGACATGGGTTAGAGTAACATGTGCATTTGTGCACTTCCAGCTCTCTGCCCTGGAAAGCTTAGGCGAATCACCCCGATAGCATGGAGCTTACTGAGTGCTAATCCCCACATGTCAGAAGCGCAGATCATTACAGCCCGTAGTGCAGTATGAGAACTGCCTGTTTGAGGAAAGTGGGTGCCCTCGACCAAATTTGGAGATAAAGCATTCAAAGTGTATCTTCTAAGTAAACATTTAAATTCTCTATGAGCACATACGGAACAGGAAAGCAAGGGTGTAAAAATCTTCATTTACAATTAAGTTTATTTCTGTAAATGCGCCTCCCAAGTGTTGACTTACGGGAATGGTAGGGCAGCTTCTTCTCTCTTTTGACAAGTTCCTCTAGGAATTCTGGGAGGTTTACGGCCCCTGTCCTCGGTACCTGAGGCAAAATGTAAGACAAGTTTTGTCTGAAATAATTTACGGAAAATCATAAACGTCAGCTGGCAGGTCCTCGTGTTGTCCTAGAACCAGCTTGCCACAAAATGCGACATCGGAATTGAAGCAGCTGTCATGAAGCCGCAGGGCCGCGAGGGAGAAACCCCTCAGCCCTGAGCAGCCGTCACGCCTCCGCTCGCCTCCAAACTCAGAGTCCTCACAATGATCTCGCTCCTGCCGGGGGGAAGCAACTCTGTCCTCGTATTTCTGTCCAGCATTTCCGAGGTTGTTCGCACGACCCCACCACACGGGGCACACTCCCAGAGGGTGCTTGTCTCCCTTTTCTATGCTGCTTATTATGGTAAATTCCTACCTTAATTATTATATTATCTAGAAAACGCTTGGCCACTTCTTTTTCCATTCTCTCTAGAAATAAACATTTAAGCCTAGTAGTGTCTATGTCAATTAATCTCCAGGACTAAGTTGTAAATGTCCCAGTAGGGAGCATCCGGTGCAGAGCTTGAAAAGAAACCGTAAGCAGGAGACACGGCCTTTAGTAATCGCAGTTTAAGTGGGAAGGAAAGATACGAGTAAGTAACAGGATGAGTAAAAGTGCAAAATATGTGGTCCTACTTGCTTAATACAACTTATAAATACTTGAAAATTCCTTATAATTTCATAAATTTATCTGGCCAGAGAGCAGATAAGTGAGATGTCAGTATACGCTGGGAATTAGCCATGTTTTGATCAGTCTCCAGCCATTAAAATATTTTGCACTACCGAAATTATTAATAAGAATCGTTGACTGCTTGTGACACGAGATATCCTGTGAGTTAGTTCATTTGGTCCTTATACGGCTCAAAGTCAAGTAGTTACAGGTATCATTCCCATTTCGTAAATGAGGAAACTGAGGCACAGAGAGCTCGAGAAGCTGATCTCAAACTCACAACCCTCTTGCCTCAGCCTCCGAGAGTGCCGGATTATAGCCATGTGCCACCACGTCCAGTGTTTCTAACTTTTAATTTTGAAATAATTGTAGATTTTGGGGAAGTTGCAAAAACAGCCCAGAGAACACTCTGTGTTCCCTTCACACACGTGCATGCATGCGTGCACACACACACACACACACACACACACCCAGGTAACATTTGGCAGGGACGAGGATACAGCCCCACCACACGCTGCGCTGGCACTGTGCGTTCCTGGTTCTGTGCCGTTCTGTACGTGTGGAGTCCCGTGATACCCTGCTGCACCGTGCAGACCAGCCCCAGCATCGTGAACGCCCCCGCTGCCCACCTGCTGCCATCCCCAACCCCATGACTCCCTCTTCACGGCTCTTTCAGTCTGCCCCTCAAGAAACAGTCTACACAGGGGCTCACATCGTGCACCACTGTGCAAGCGTTTTTCTGCACTCAGTGTGCGTGGCACTGGGCCACCCTTCTTTGTCTCTGAGCAGTATTCCAGGAACTCTAACTCTTCACCTTCTGAAGGATCCTAGAGCTGTGCCCAGTGTTGGTCGAGTACACACACTGGGAGCAGTGAACACTCACATACAAACTTTTTGTCTGTGTAGACACCATTTTGCGTTTATCTGTAACAGACATCCCAGACGCTAGTCGCTGATGCGGGCAGTTTGTGTAGATTCTTAAGAAATCCCCGAACTGATTTCCGAAGCGCTCATCTGCTCTGGCATCCTCAGCTTCAGTGTGTGAGAGGCCCACCTTCTCCGCTTTCTCACCAGCACCTGCTCTTATCAGTCTTCCCTTTTCTTCCTTGGCTATTTTAATCAGCCACATAGTTGCTTCTTCTCTTGGTCCTAATTCGCATTTCTCGCTGGCTAGTGATGCTGAACACATTTTCTTATACTATTTCCCATCCATGTTCTTCAGTAAATGTCTTTGCTTCTCTTCTGCCCATTTTCTAATTAGAACGATTTTTCACTGTTGCAGGTTTTGTCAGTTACATGGTCTGCAAATATGTTTTTATCCCAGTGTAACATCAGCTTATACAGAGCAAATATTTTTACTTTGAAGAAGTCCGATGTGTCTTTTTCTTTTTCTTACACAGCTCACACTTTTGTGTCATGTTTGAGAACTGATCACCGAGTCTTAAGTACCAAGAAGTGTCTGTATTTCCTTATAAATTGTGTTACTTTACAGTTGGCATTTAAATCTGATTTGGGGCTAGAAATGCAGCTCAGTGCTCTAACTCTTCCTTAAAATAAACCTGTGATCCATTCTGAGTCAAATTTTGTGTGACATTTAAAGAAAGGGCCACTATTTTGCCTTCAGATGTCTAATGGTCCAGTAGTGTGGCCTAGTATGTTGGAAGATGCTGCATTTTGAAAATTTAATTCTGCTGGTAAACTTCCTTGTGAACACGTGCTTCTGTGAGTGTGTTACTGCTCTCCTGCTCTACGAATTGGGGGTTTCCCGGGTCTTAAATTGCTAACACTGTATCTCAACAAATGGGTAGAGTGAGCTGTTCTCAGCTGCTCTAGGGTATGTGGGAGAAAAGCTTGCTCTGTGAAAACCACAGACAGTGACACCCTTAGAGAATGGAGAAACTGCATCATCTTCAGGAGGGTGGATCCCTCAAGAGTTTCCTGGCTCTAAGTGATGCCTGCTGAAAAGCAAACACAACCTTTTTGGCTGCCATTGGTTGACAGCACGTCTCTATCAACAAGCTTCTGGTCCACCTTAGAGTCTCCAAAGGACGGTGGAGAGAGAAGAAAAATGATTCCCAGCTGAGGCGGATTTGGCTTTGCTGATCAGCAGGCACAGGAGCCGGACTCTTCCCCAGGCGAGATGCAGCAGGAGTGGCCGTGCACCTGGCTGACAGTGAGCGTGACTCTCCCTCCTGGCCTTCCAGACCCTCACTCGAGGGAGGCAGGAAAGGACCCAGCAGACATGGGGCGGGCAGCAAGGCCACAGCCTTTTCCTGCCTGGCCCAGTGGGAAGGAGGCTTGGTGCCAAGCCATTTCCAGGATTCAGTGGCCGCCTCTCTGTGCTCTGCCCTCCGGCTGGCCTTCTAGTGATGCTCCGGGATCTGGGCTCTGCGTCCAGTGTGCCTGTTAAACTCCCTCCTCTGCGGAGACCTTGTGCATCGCCGTGTGGGAGTGGATGATGAGTTCAGAGAGAAGTGTGCCATTGGAGGTGGGGCCTTTGAGAAGAGGCAGGTCCCTAAGGGCATGACATGGAAGGGCACATCCCCTCCCAGCTCCCCCTTCTCTCTCTGCTTTCCTGGCCTTCCCACCAGGCGTGGCCCTGGCTTGGAGCCAGCCGACCATGCAAGGACTGAGACTTGTTCTTTAGGCACATCCTAAATGTGGTAGATGGGCTAGGTCGGCCATTCTGTATTAATATCTGTGTGTATACTCATCGTACCCATTTTATAAACAAGGAACGGAGATTTAAGAGTCCCACACCCTGCCTAGTGCCACGCTGCTGGGACTCAGTACGCTGAATTTCCAGCAGGTGCCCACTTCACAGCTCCTCGACCAGGTCACGTGTGCTGAGAAGACCTGGTGTCATGCCTGTCCCTTCACCAGGTGACTCAATGACCGCCAGACTCCTCCTTCTAGGCACTCCTGTGTGTCACATCTCACCTGCTAGAATCCTCTACTTGCACAAAAGAAAGGGAAGCATTGACTTATCACTTCGACTGAGCAGTGCTGCAAGCACCCAGAACAGCTTGCTCTCAGAGTTGTGGTCTACCCTGAAGTCGGCCTCCTGCACACCACTTGCCTGAAGGGTAATTCCAGCCCAGCTTCCCCAGGTGCAATGTTTGTATGTGATCAGCTTCTGTGCTCGGTGCCAAACACCCGCTCTCACCCCTGGCCTGCCCGTCTCCCGCGCACCGCCTGAAGCACGGATCCTGGCAGACAGTCAGCAGCCCAGACGCTCACCACGGCCTTCCACTCCAGTGCGTTCAAGGTCATACAGCCATTCGACCAGCATCGAAACTGGAATAGTAAGGCTCAGGCTTTGTTTCAGACAGAATTAACTCATCACCTGTGATTCCCTCCGTTCATTTTGCACCCAATACAATAAGAGCCCACACTCAGGTGGCCCTTCTTATGAGCTGGGTTTATAGGTATTGATTCATTTAATCTTCCCAGAAACCCTGTGAGGTTACTGTTTCCATTTTTTGATGTGAGGAGATTCAAACACGAAGCTGTTAGGCTTGTGTAAACTCATAATCGGAAGACTTGGAACTCACAGTTGGAGAATTTCGCTACAGACCTTAAATTTCACACCATATCACCAAACTGCTTCTCTGCCTGCTACCTCAAAAGCAGGCAGATGACCCTAATTTTGCCAAGAATATCACCTTTTGGTAAATTTTTCTTCATCAACTGCAAGTGATGCTCTGCATTCCAGCAGGATTATAGTTAGGAGTCTTACAACAAATTAATGATGTTTACTCAGTATTCATTCCACGCAGACCCCCAATTCAGAGTGGAAACACAGAAAGGGACTAACCCCACCGAGGGAGGCGGGGTAGAGCCCCCCACGGCACCCACCACCAACTTCCCAGAGCCAGTGAGCGGCCAGGCCCAAGACCTGAGGAAAAGGGTGGGCAGCCGATCCGCATCGTGAACTTCAAAGGAAGTAGTTGAGTCAGTCCAGGACTGCCCACCAGGCCCCACTACTTGTCCCGTCTTAGTCTTACACTTGCTGAAACCAAGGCAAGCCCAGAAGACCCGATTGCCGGACCACACGGCGGAGTGGTGCTAGAGTGGGACTTGGGACCCATGTCTGTCTGGGTCCCTGTGTGCATGGTATTTCCATTTTCTTCTCCTGCAAAGGAGGAAAAGGACTGTCTCTCTGTGGCCTTCGTGAGGGACAGTGTCACACACACAGACGTTTTCAGATTTTACCACGGCCGTTCAAGGCTCACACACCTGGACACCACCATTAAATTGAGACCCTGGAGGGAGCAGATGAGACCAGCAGAGTCTTTGGCATTCGTCCGGCAGGACTCCTGGCTGCAGTCCGCCTGCACACACTTCCAAGAAGCAGAGCCAGCCACTGTGAGGACAGCCAGAGTCAGCCTCTGTGTTCGGCATCCCCTGGCCTCCCCTCAGACATCAGTATAAAAGGAACACTCTCTCGTCAGCCTGAATCCAGTCAGGTCAATATTGCAGATCTTGTCGATTCATAAATCACAGGGCTGTGACTCAGGGTTTGATTGATTTAATTAGGTGAATAAATTATAGTTTATTGGTGCCTTTGTAAGTGGGATCCATTGTGTTTGGTTTTTCCACCATAAAAAGAGGTAATGTAAGTGCCCAAGTAATTTTAAATCTGTGTTTAAACTCTTAAGCCTTAAATGCAATATCAAGTTTCTTCAATTCAAATGAACATTTACTGTAAACCATGAATGTGACCTGGAGCACAATGGAGATCTAGCTGCCCCAAAGCTGACTGCTTAGCCCACAGTCATTGTACTTTGCTCTGGGATCTGGCCTCTCCTTCGTGTCTGGTTTTGGGAAGTCAGGACATTTGAGCACTCCTCCTGGCATACACATGGAAGGCTGTTGTCTGAAGGTTGTGTCTCCAGCGGCGGCAGTCAAAGCCTACCATGTCGGCCTCCCCAGTGAGCAGTCCAGGTCTCCAGATGTAGGTGAGAAACCCCAGGGGCTCACGGCAGAGTTGCCTCCCCTCTGCACAACCTGGACGTGAGCGGATGGAGCAACGACGGAGCTGGGGGCAAGGCAGGCAATGAAAAGTTCAGAGAGTCAGGGATTCGGCTGAGCCTAAAGCAAACATCTGACAGGCCGCTTGCCAGCATTTCGATCCATATTCAGGTGAGCTGCTGGCGAGGTGGTCAGCAGGGGAGACACAGCAGGACTCCACTGGGGGCACCCACAGTGCTCTCACCTGCACGCTGCTTCAGCACCACTTGGTGCCTTCATTTTCCTTTTGAAAACTTTTTCTTTAAATTAATTTTAGGAGTATATATTCACTGTACAAAATTGCAAATAATAGAAAAAAGTAATGAGAAACGCAATTATTACCAGGTGTGTCTCACCACCTGGAGGAAATTACACTTAGCTGCTCAGGGGTCCCCCCAGGCCTCTGTCTGCAAATGAATACTGCGGCTTACTGCGCCTGCACAGGCAGATTTGACCACCACATTAGTCTTCCTCCTTCCTGGCTTCTTTCTGCTCCCTCATGGTGTGTGGTCTTGCTGTGGGAATGACCTCTACTCCTTGCCCTGATCCCCATTGAATGCTCCTCCTTGGAAGCCAACAAGGGAAAATGCACTCCTTCCCATCCCTGCTAGATGCACAGGTGGGCAAATGACTCCCACGTCACCAGAAGCCCACATTCCTGGAACTCAGAATCTTTAATAGGTGACTAGAGGCCAGAGTGGCCGCTGGGTGGATATTTTTCATTTCATCAGCGGTGGCCATGGCCGTGGTGGCTCCATGTGGTGTCTGTGGCGGCAACCTGGAAAGAATATTCCACATTTCCTGTTCCTCTTTCTCATACTCTTGTGCTCTGAGGTTTCCTGCCATCCCCAGCTCTGGTCTTCCACCATCCTGCCTCAGGCCTTACCCAAAGCAAAAGTAAATTCCTCACCTCCTCGGGGTGAGCAAGGGGGGGTTTTACCACTGTGTGTGTAGTCCTAGCCAAAGTTAGGCTCATTCCTTCCCACAGAGGCGGGACCTGGGCGTGTCTTCCTCAGCATTTAGTCCCTGCAGGATGGACTCCAGTCCTGGAGAAAGACAGCTTTGGACTGTGAAGCCAAGAAGAGTGTTTTTAAAGATTTGTATTTCAAAGCAGCAATGGCAAGTTTTCTAAACTAAGTGCCCTACCAAAAGGGTTAGAGGGGAGTCTTCATGGCTAAGATAGCTACATTCTCTAGGGTCCATGAGGTCCAGGTTGGAGGGAACAGGCTGGCTACGGTCTCTTCGCACTGAGGCTGATGCAGGACGCTGAGGCAGGACACTGAGGCCCTCCAGAACAGGCCCAGGAACCCTGGTGGACACGGCAGTAACTCCCAGGCATTGGTCTAGGACAGGAGCAGGGTTGTCTCCTGAAGGGTTAGTCTGTTCATCTTTAGGAACAGCCCCTTGTCTTCTTCTCCCTTACATGCAGGGGTGTGAGGGGATCTTTCACTCCCACACCACACACACAGGACAAAGTAAAGATTCAAACATGACATATTCAGGCAGAAAATGTCAGATGCTTGCTGGGAAAACTGGGAAATATGTGGCAGGAAGGACAAGGGGTTAGAAGGGAGACCGAGAGCAGAAAGGAAGATAAAGGAGCTATGATATGTCTGACCCCAAGATGATCCCCAAAATGTTCCCGCCTTCAGAGGACAGGCTTTGGGGAGGTGACTGGGTCATGGGGTTCTGTAGCTGACTTGCTGCTAGGAGTGGAGCCCAGTCAGAGACAGTTGCTGGGGTGTATCTCCCCCCTGGCTCCTCCCTTAACAGCTTTCCTCTACAGCAGGCCCTTCTACCATGCCATTTCTACCATGGACTGAAACTTCTGAAACCGTGAGCCAAAACAAACCCCTCCTTTAATGTGTGGGTGCCAGTGATGAGAAAGTGACTAAGACAGGATGAGAAGGCCTGTCCCGGGAAAGAGCAACACCCAGAGCACCCACGGCAGAGAAACAGCTTGGAGTTGCTCTGCCCACGGTCATCCCTTGTGGGTGTCTCCCCTCCCTGCAGCCCCAGATCTGGACGAGCGTCCCTGAGCAGAGGAAAGGAGCACAGGAGATGGAGAGAAACCTTACCTCCTAACCCCCAGGAGCCTGGCATGAACTTGAGTGGAGCCGGCCATGCCTCCTCTGCTGTGTCTGCATTCCAGGCCCATCTTCACCTATGTGGAAACACAAATGAAATCCCTTGCTGTCCTTTTCTCACATGGCTGTGTTGAGAATCAAATTAGAAAGAAGACTCGAAAGTCAATAGAACACTTATAAGTGATGCTCCAACAGAAGGTGTCTACAGAGGAAATACTGAAGAAAACACAAACTTTGGTGCTTCCCTGCTGGCAGGGAGGCCCTGGAAGACTGTGCTGAACTTAGTGGACGGCTGAGATGCTGTCTCTCCTAACCAGAAGCAGCCATTCACTGACCTTAAACTGTTTACTCGAGAAGGTCACACAACTTTCCTAAGATGTCACTCTCATTTCAGCGCACCCTCTGTTTACACAGTAAACAAAGATTCCAGTTTGTAGTTTCTACAGCCTGCCTTAGGTCCTTCTTACTGTGTGAGAACTTTAATTAATGAAAACAAGTTCACGACGTGTGTCAGTACTGGAGGATGGTGAGAATCCTGGCATCGCATCTGGTACTTCTGGCAGGTCCAGCAGGGCAGAAAGGATGGTAGGAAACAAGATGACAGGATTAACATCCTTGAAACTATAATGGTGTTAAATGCAGCCAAAACTGACAATAAATTTCCAGCATGACTTCAACTTTATTCCTTAAATCCCCAAAGGAAAACACAATATGCGACATAAAGGTATTAGCCAGTTCTTAATTTTTTCAATTGCTATGACATAGTAAATCCCCCCTTTCCATATGACGTTAAGCCTTTGGCTACCTCATTAGCTATACATTACTTCATGGCGTTTCACCCTAAGCCTTTCATCTCATTACAACACCACAACCCCAGCACAAAGTACAGAATGTCCTTCTCTGTGTCAGACGGGGAAACGAAGCTCTCAGAGGTAATTCCTTTAGCACAGCTATCTGTGCACAGCTCCCCTCAATTGTTAGAGTTTGAAATACTTGAAACTAAAGAGCTACATTGCCTGCTCCCCAAACCACATACCCAACGTTCAAGCAAGTGTAGGCGAAGCCTTGTAGACGTTTCTCTGCAGCTAGAGGGAAAATCACACTCAAACCATAAAGCAGTCTCTGGTCCGTTGGAACTCTGATGTACAGTCAGGAATGTAGCCAAAGTTCCTTGATTAGGATTCAAGACCTGGAGTAACAACTCCAGTCCTCAGCTTCACCCTCTGATAGGAGGAAGCATGAAAGAAAGCACATATTACAGCTGAGTTGCCTTATCAGTTGCTCCATGCCTGCAGGACGTGGGAACACAAATGCCGTGTTTGATTTTGTGTTGCCTCTATTTCTATAAGTGCAAGATGTCAGTGTTTCTGCTGATACAATCATCTCCAACTCTGTGTGGACCTCCTGTGAATACAATCGATGTTGATTCCATTAAATAAAAGCCACAAACGCGGACTTCGCCTACATAAGACATAATCTCATAAGCTTCACAGAAGCCTTGCTGTCTGACTAAGAGACAGACCCCAAACCTCTCTAATGGGCCTTCCGGGTGGTGAGCAAACCTCCACAGCACATCTGAGCTTTCTAAGGTCTTAACAAATGAGCTTAGAGTGAACTGTCAGTTTCGTCTCAAAACTATGTTTTCTTGACCATGCCCAGAATCTCTCCTCCGTTCAGAGACAATTTAAATCCTAACATTGTTTGGCAACAAGAGAGGCTGAAAATTTTCAAACCCGGCGATCTCTGACTCCCTTTTATAATACCCCCTTCCTCGTAGATTTTCCAATAAACAGCATCTTCAATACTCTGATCAGGAATCAGCTCGCTAGATTAACACCAAGTTCATTAGTCGCATTTTCCACTGTCTAAGTTACAACAGGTGATATTAGAAATACTGTTTCTGCAGATACATAACAAGAAGCTTCCCCTCCCGGCTTCTGGTAACGTGTTCCCCTCGCTCCCGGGCGCTGGCAGCCCAGACCCAGATGTCTGTGTCAGCCCGCCCAAGTCAACCTCGGCTTCTGTAACACACACCTCAACACCCCCGGCCTCCGCCATTGCTCGCTTCCAATGGCCCCAAGCTCTCGGCCTCCTGCTTTTGAGTGCTACATCATGTTCATTTGTTACTGCTTGTAAATGCTTCTCAAATCACACTGCTTAAAACAACAGCCACACAAGATCTTTTGCCTATGTGGCAGAGCTTCGCTGGTTGCTATGCATCAAGATCCTCAAAAGTTGCACTTGGAGTGCGGTTCGGGCCTGCAGTCAGCCCAGGACCAGACCAGAGGAGGCCATCTGTCTCTCTTATCCTGCACTGCCCTTGAGGACCCCACTCTGCCAACACTGATGCGTCTCCCCAGAGCCAGTGAGGACCCCTCAACAGCCACGTGTGACTGAAACCTGGCCAGAAATGCAGCTGGAAGTCACACTCGGAGGAGGATGGATCGGTCTGGCACCCCCGTGGGGTGTGCAGAGCCGCACTTAACCTCCCTCCAGGGCTGAGCCTGCGGCAGCCAGAGACATGGATACTCCGTGTTGCAGGGAAGCTCGTGGGTGCAAATGAGGCTTCCCCTAATGGGGTGCAGTCAGCTCCCCAGGAGAGAGCACGGGCACGCTCAGATAGGGTACATTGAGCACAGTTGAGCAAAGAGATACTTAAAAATGTGGGAAGAATATGAAAAAAATTACAGTAGATCAGGGCAGTGGGGGGGAGGATTAGATCATTCCTGTGCCTAGAGAGGAAAAGGCAGAAGATTCTAGAACCAGGAAAGGGGCTACATGGACGAGGAAATTTGGCAGAGATGTGGCCTTTGGTAGGGGACACAGAACATCTTCAGAGAGTTCAAAGGAAGGAACTGAGAAAACCAAAGCCCAGTCTCAATCCTCCCACCTCCATCCCTGCAAGTGTCCTTCTGTGCCAGATGAAGCCACAGCCAGGGTACATGAAAGATCACAACGCGATTCACACACATCAGCCTCTCCGAGGTCAAGAAGAGGGGAGAGAGTGGTGAAAAGCTGGCCTCAAGCACACGTGGAAGATACCCAGCACTCCCTAGGAGGGCAGACACCACCCCTACACTGAGAGGTAGACACAAAGCCAGAGAGGGGGAGACAAGTCTCCCTGACCCACTACTGGCAGGACTGTATTAGAGGATGTGCCTGACCATGCCTACAATCAGAGACCTGAAGAGATCCTCTCGCCCAGGGCTCCGGCCTCTGCTGGCAGGAACAAGCCGTGCCAGTACCCTTCCCCACAGGGCGGTGAGAGGCCAGGGAGATCGAGGGGTAAGGAACAGAAGAATGGACCCCATGGCTGTCAGATGCAGGAGTAAGTGTTGAAAGAAGAAGTAAAGGGCCATTATCAGAATGGACAGAAAAGATGGCCGTGGCAGAAGAACAAATGCATGATCAAGTTCAACATTTCCCATGAAAAGCTTGCAAGGTGCAAAGTCGAAAGTTGTGTGCGGTCAAGGCTTACTGCGAAAATAATTTCAGTTTCCCCAACACAGGACAAAGTGCTCAGTCCACTGGGCCACCCACATCATGAGAGGCCTGTAGGAACTCGGACCAAAGGAAGGAACATGAGTGTCACACCTGCAGTCTTCGCACACTCTGGGACGTTCACACTCATCAAGTAGCGTTATTGGGTAACTGTATTCCAAATTAACGTTACCAGGCTCTGGATTGCTCACCCCTCTTTCTGGAGTTAAAATTCCGGGCCCTTCCCACCTCGAACAAAGAGCTGAATGAGACTCGCCAAAAGTGACAATAAGGTTTATTGTAAAAGGCAAAATGGAGATTGGGAGACACTGGCTCTGCAGAGTGAGTCCGCGCCAAACAGAGAAAAAGTAAAAAAAAGAAAATAACAGTAAAAAGAAAGTAAAAATACACACTGTGTCTGAGAGACGTGTTACGGGCTATCATGAGATGCTCTGACAGCCCAGTTTGTCTCTTTAATGGGTCTCTTTATGCTCTCTACACCTTGAGAAAACCCATGAGAACTTCGGCTTCCCTGAGAATTTTCCCATTCGGGTCCTGAGAGATGGTGTTAGAATTTCGCACCTCAAGCTGACGTCAGGTCTAGGCCATTCCCCCCGGAAGTCGCCATCTGTTTGGGATTTTATAATTAACAGGTCACATCTACTTTCCCAGCCAGCTTTAGCCACACCTCTCTCCTACCTCAGTAGGAGGTGAAAGAATCGCCTACTCTCCTAAATGCAATTGTCTCTCTCTTATCCCCTCAGTGGAGAACACAGATTTACATTTGAACAGGTTCAAACTACATATCGTGACAGCTACCTTAGGGGGAAAATCTGTTTGTGAACTAGATACTCAAAGAAAAAAGTCACAAAAACAATACCAAAGTGTTAATAGTACTAGAATCTGGGGAGGGGGAATAATTTCTGTTTGGGACACTGTATTAAGCACTTGTAACAATGAACATATCTTGATTTTACAGCTTAAAATAAATACAATGATACCTTGGTTGTCTAATAGCTCCATGCTCGACACTTCCACTACTTGAACAGCAATGTTCAAAAATAATCTGCTCCGTGTTTGTAATTTTCTCAATAGTCCAACCGAAAATCTGACTTGAAAACACCTATACAGGCCAAGAGTGAGTTACAGTTCTCGCCACGGACACGAAGGGGTGACGCTCCCATCTAAGTGCTGCTCTTGCCCAGACAGCACGTAGTGCTTGTATTAGTGCATTCAGACGTTTGCCATTGTGCTTTTTTTTTTTTGCACTTTATTTGCATAATTTGTCATCACCAAAGTTCCAAAGACAGTTAGTGACACCCGCAGGAAAGCTAAGAGGAAAACTGAGAACCTCAAAAGAGTTAAAGAAAGAAATCATTGCAAAAGTTGTTACAGTCCTGGAAAGGTGAACTTATAAATGTAATTTCGGGGTCTCAGAACCAATTATTTGGTTTTCCAGTATTTCTCATGGGAAAATACGTTCAGTTCTTGAACTTTTCAGTGTTTAAACACGAATTTGGAACGAACTGAGTTCGACAACCAAAGTATCACTGTAAAAAAAAGTAAATAAGTCTCACTTCATTGAAGTTTATTTTCCAACTAAAAAACTCAATGAAAGGTCTACAAACAATCTGTTTCCTGAGACTCAGATGTCAGGGGTAGAGCCAAAGTCTCCCTGATTACGTACGATGAAGGCACAGATGGTCGCCTGGAACCCCAGCAGAGAATACGAATCCCCAATACCTAAATGCCAAGGAGGATTTTGAAGAGGTTAGTGCTCTCGACTACCCATATAAAATGATCAGTGCTTTGACACGTTTTCTTCTCCTTTAATCAACTGGTACCTCAAATTGACTATTTCGACAAAGTTCCCAAATATTCTACGGTTTTGAAAGATACTGAAAAATCCAGCCCACGTAATGTTTTTTGAGCAATTAAATTTGTAACCACATGATAACAACTCCAGCCAGGTGTGACCTTAACTGCTAAGCGTTTCATTAGTGCAATCAGGATAATTAGTCTCTCACTCAATAAAAGGTTCAAATTATACAAACAGATGAAAAGTAAACTGTATAATGTGAAAATAGAGAAAAGAGCAATATCTATTTCTTTCTTAGTGTCTTCTATTGACAGGGACTTCTGTGCTAGAGCCAAAGGGTGGGAAGTTTCTTGAGAATTATCTAGTTTTGTGTATTCAAAGTTATGGGTCAAGACCAATTAGTATGATTTAGTATATTGCTATCAGCATGTTTTAAAAAGTGAAATAGACTTCCAGGTTCAGCTCTGACATATAAAAAACTAAGAAATCTTCACTCCCATACTTATAGAAAGTAAAAGCTGAGCAAAATGAACATCAAAAAGTTTTCTAGACTCCACCAGAGAACTAACGTGCAGGACACAGCTGAGCCAGAAATGTCGTGGTGCTAGAGAATTAAGTCACAGTTGAGACTGCTTACCTCCAGCATGAGATCTTGGTGCCATATGCTGGTATAAAGACACAAATGCTAATTGTGTTGGCACCCAAAACTTAGCCATAAATCTAGAAAAATGCATACAAAGTCACTATGAGGACAACTATAAAACTCTAATGGAGGAAATCAAAGAACAATGAATAAATGGAGATATGCTCCATGTTCACAAATAGAATACAGCATTATGGAGATGTCCTTTCTCCATTTGATCATAGATTTACTACAACCCAAATCAGAATCTTAGCATCTTTTTGTGGGTATTAGCAAAGGGGCTCTTATGAAGAGACAAATGGCTCAGAATAGTTAATACGGTTGTTTTAGTTACTTTTCTCTCGTTGTTGAGACAGAATACTCGACACCCAAAGTTAGGGGAAGAAAGGTTTATTAGCTCACAGTCGGCAGAGGTTTCAGTCTACAGTCCGCTGGGTCCGAGGCAGGGCGGCATGGCAGAGGCAGGGCGGACCGGCATCCCAGACCGGCAGCAGACCGGCAGCAAAGTAAAGTGAGGAAAATGCAAGGAATGTATGCAAATAAGCAATGCAAACAAGCAGCTAGTTAGCTTCTTCCTGTATCTTTTATCTAGGCTACCTGACCCCAGGGCGGCCCGCACTCCCACCCCCAATCTCAGTCTCACATCCTTGATCCCAGCAGAATGATGCCAAACCGATCAATGGATCAATTTAGTAATCACACACTCTAGATCCAGCTATCTCTTACCACATGAGGCTTTGGGGGGACATCTAGACACAAACCATAACAACGGTACTAAAGAACAAGATGAGGAACTTGACATTTCTCAACCTCATGACTTCTTCTGTGGTTATCAGTAATTAGGTGCTAGCGGCAGAAGAATCAGTAAACAGATTGATGACACAGAATAGCGGGCCCAGAAACAGGCCCACATAAATGTGAGCTTATTTGACAAAGGAGGAGAAATAACTAATGGAGACAGTCTTTAAACTAGTGATGCTGGAAGAGCCAAACATCCACACTCGAAGGATGAATCCAGATCCAGCCCTTACATCTTGCATAAACATTCCCTCGAAGGGATTTTAAACCTAAGTTAAAAACCTGAAACTATTTTTAAAATTTAGTAAAAGAAAATAATGTGAAAAGGTCTAGGTGGGCCTGGGTTTGATAATTTTTCAGATACCACACCAAAAGCACAGTCCATGAAAGAAAGAAAAGATAAATTGAACTTCATTACAGTGAAAAGCTTCTGTTCTATATAATACACTTACGAGAATGGAAAGCTACATCACAGACTTGGAGAAAATGTTTTCAAACCCGTATCTAATTAAAGTCTTCCATAGAAAACATTTAAAGAACACTTGACATTCAACAAAATGAAGACAAAGAATGCAATTAAAATACAGGCAAACAATCTGAACAGACACTTAGTAAAGAAGACCTACAAATGGCTGATAGCACATGAAAAGATGCTGACTTCGTTTGTCACTGGAGAATTACAAAGTTAAACAGCAGTGACATGGCACCACACACCTACGTGAGTACCTAAGGCCTAAACACTAACGAAACTCATGGGTCGAATCATGCCCCCTTAAAAAAGCTGAAACCCTCACCCTCGGTAACCCAGAATGTGACCTTATTTAGAGATAAGGCTTTTTACGATGGTAATCAAATTAAAATGAGGTCATCAGGGCAAACCACAATCTGATCTGACTTGTGTTTTTATGAAGAAAGGAAGTGTAGACACAGAGGCAGACACAGAGAGGGCAGATGATAGGAGGTGGCTGTGTGGCACCAAAGTCAGGATTAGCAGGACGCACTGACAAGCCAAGGGGTGATAGAAGCTACCGGAAACCAGGAGACAGCCTGGATTGGCTCCTCCCCTGGATCCCGCAGAGGGCGGGTGGCCCATTGACACCAAATTTCAACTTCTGGTCTCCAGTACTGTGATGAAATAAGTTCCTGCTGTTCTAAGTACCAGTCCATGGTACTTAGTAAGTACCACATGGCCGAAGTTCTGAGGAACTAATGCAGGCACCAATTGTGCCTGTGAAAAGCTTCCAAAGATACCCAGTGAGAGCCAGTGTCACTCATCACTGGGGGAGATGCAAAGGCTCTGGCCATTTTGGAAGGAAAATTGGCAGTTTCTTACTAAGCCAAACAATGTGTTAATGAAAAAAAAACACACTAAGTATTTACCTAACTGATTTGGAATATTACATCCATGGAGAGACATGCATGTGAATCATAGAAACCTCACTCATAATCGCCCCAAACCTGCTGGAACCAAACAACAGAGGAAAGTGTTAATAAGCTAGTGTGTGCCCTGCAACAGAATATCATTCATAGTCAGGAAGAAGTGGGATCCCGAACGCCTGATGCTTCCTGAAACGCTCGGGAAAAGAAGGTGTATCCTGCTAAGTGAGAAGATCCAGTATAAAAGAGGTTACATACTTCATTACTCCACTCATGTGACATTCTGGGAAAGGGAAAACCACAGTGACACTGAAAAAGACCCGGAGTTGGCCGTGTTTCAAGAAGCAGGGGCAAGGTCGAAGCACCAGGAATACTGTGTGGCAGGAAAATTGCTCTGCATGATCCAGTAACAGGGGGGATGGGACGCTGTGTGTTTGACAAAACCCATAAAACTCAAAGCACTGAGTTAATGTCTGAACATTTAAAAAATCGGTTAGGAGGTTTGAAGAACATGGAAGAAATGCAGAAGGTGGAGGGAAAATATAACTGTATGAAAAGTGTGTGAAACCACGTCCCTGAGTGGGGCAGGGGAATCACACACTAACCCACGTTGGGGAAGGAGCAGAGTGCACAGGACTCCGGGCAGAATGAACTGTGCGCCTGGGCACGGTACCTTAACTGATCGAGCGATGTTCCAGGCGTGCTGGTTGAGAATTGTACCCCTATACAAGCGTATGAGAATGGAGGAATCGAGTAAATGGGAGCCAGGTTTCTCAGCGGTGGAAGGGGAGGTTACAGAGAACCAAGAGAAAGAGGTAGGATGGTTCGTGTGGCAATGGATTAGAGTTGGCCACACAATATGGACTCTTACGCCCATCTGAAGATGGCTACAAGTAATTGCATATGAAGTCAGTAGAGACCAGATAGATGCACGGGCAGCACGCATGTGGATATGTCTTTGTTTTGTCAGTTCTGAAGCCAAGAAGCAACGACTCTCAGTAGCAAAGAGTGGAACTCATGCCCAGAATATGGTTTTTAATGCTTTTTTCCAGGAAAACTGACCAACTTGCCTTGGTAAATTGCCAGACTCTGGAGCAGTGAAGGAGATACGTAAAATGAGCTCAGGGCCTTGTGTCATGCATGAAAGAAAATATGAAGGCAAGAATAAAAGAAGGAAGGAAGAGAGAGATTGAGAGAAGGGAGGGAGAAGGGGAGGAAGAACAGAGGAAAAATTTGTGATAAGGATATGTTAAAGCAAAACAGGAATCTAATGAAGAGGCTCTTAATGGTCAAATTTGGAGCAATCAAAGTGACAAAATAAAGTAGTATGTCTTTATAAGCAAAAATGCAAAATATATACCCCTGCACTCACACTGACAGATAAGTGATTGAACAGATAAAAATGGTGGAGCACAGAAAATTTCCCATTTAGAAGAATTCTGCATAGTTACTGCAACATCCAACCTCATAGATGGAGAGTGAAACCACCCAGCCCGTCGGGTGGGCTGTGTGCAGGGGCTCTGCCCCGTAATATAAAGTGTGGGAATGGAGGAAAAGTAACCTCACAGTGGAGAAACTTGAAAAGCACCGCTTCAGCCAGGGGATGAGACCCACACCCCATGACCAGATGTGGTGACATTACGTACCCCGGATACCATGTATGAGAACGGGGCTTCACCTCTGTGACCTTCCTCCTCCACACAGCCCTAATCAGGAAAACACGCCTACGAAACCTTGTCCAGAGACATTCTACAAAATGCAAAACCAGTGCTCCTAAAAAATGTAAATAGTTGTTAAAAAAAAAAAAAAGAAAAAGGAAGTCTGAGAAATTGTCACAGCCAAGAAGGGGGTAATGTGAGAAGTCTGTTTATTTTTGTAATTTTTCTATAAATGTAATTTTTTCTAAAATAAAATAGTCTCCAAATACATGCCCTTGAACTATTTTTAGAGGAAAGTGGCCCAGTGATGTTCGATGATGGCACTTCATTAAGAGTCAGGTGTTTGTGGGTCTTTTGTTGCAGTTCTAGCCATGGCCCTGGCCAGGCCGCAAAACTGCATTCATTCCAGGGCCCTCGCCAAATCTCAGCTTTATTTCCTTCTATTCCTGGAGGAAAATCAACACTCTGTCTTCATCATCCTGTACAGGTGAAAAATTTCATCTTCTCCTCCAGGGCTGCACAAGTTTCCGGTAGTTGGTGCATGACTAATGGGCTCATCCCTCATGGGAAGGAAAGGTGTCAGGAGGGATGTGACTGATAAAGCGATACTGACATCTGAGGACAGAGGGAAAGGCCAATCAGCAGAGCCAGGAATCCGGCCGCTTCACAATTAGACACCACAATGACGCTCATTCTCTGCTCGCAGAATTTATCTATCCAAGTAAAGACCATTGCCGCAAATCTGCCTGCATGTTCTGAATTTGTATTTCTGAACCTGGGGCCAAGCCCGTGACGCCGGTAAAGGTAAGCTTGTCCTTTCTCTAAGCAGCTTGCTGCTAGCAGGAGCTCTCTGTTCTGATGGTTACCGTGCTGTTTAAGCAAAGGCTGCACCTTTGGTCCTTGTAGATGTCCCAGCTGGTCCTACACTGTAAAGGAGCATGTGTCAGGAGGATGGTCCCCAGGCAAAGAGCTGGCCTCTGTGCTGTGGGGACAGTGTCATGCCCGCCCTGGCTCAAAACCCACAAAGGAAAAGGCAAATCATCCCCTGCAAGGCTAATAATCTTTGATTTCCTCCCCAGATCCTTCTGATCAGTTGACATATTTTGGCTTTACTTTCCAAAAATAGATTTTTGAAATAATCAGTGTTTACCTTTAAAAAGTACACATAAATTTAATTTCCTCCTTTGCCACTGTTTTTAGAGCATATTTCAAGGGGAAATTTGGGTGCACTGATGCAAATGAAGCATTTTCATCCACTTTGTAAAAGTAATTAAGAGAACGTTGGCGAATACCCCCAGGACGGCGACCTCTGGGGACACTGGCGATGACCCCTGAAACTAGACAACAGCGACAGGAGTTGCGTATGACATTTTCTTAGCAGAGTGAAATTTCTACGCAGATCTTCTCTGGAAAGAGACCAATAACATATCTGCCTCTTTGTGGCCCGCACTGCTTCTTCACAGAATATCTTGGGGTTTAGAGATTGAATTCAGCAGACTGCAGCAAGCGCTTAATCAGAAAGTGTTTTTCTAACCACAGCTCCTAAGGAAGAAGAGAGCGCAGGTTTGTAGCAAACCCACTGACGATGGGCTGCACTCGTCCCGGGAGACTGTTGAGATCCATGAGAAGAGACCCTTCTAATAATAACATCAGCAGGAGTGTGCTTCGGAAACCGCTGGAAATCTTAACATGTCCTCACACATGCGCGGCTTAGCCTCCAGGTCACCAACAACCTCCCTGGTTTTAATTTCTTTGAAACAATTCCATCAATTCAGAAAGCCCTCAAGACTTTGGATGCACCTTTCCTACATTCCATTCTGCACTCAGGGGGAGTTCTGTGGTTCCCGGTGTCCTACTGTAGGCACCCATGTCCCAGGAGACCTTTCAGGCTGCGGCTGGGCTCAAGTGCAGTGGGATGAACCACTCCCCGGAAAGATCGCATATTGAGAAGGCTTGCGAAAGCTTCCATTTGGAGAATTACCAAATGCCATGCTAGCTATTCACAGTCCACAAAAGATTCTCCTCTTTCATTAAATGTTAACTCTCTGGGCTCGTGGCATTCTATTTGCTAACAGATCATAGACTACACAAGTTCAGCTCAATGCCTACTATTAAGGTAGATTGCAGTGGAATTCAAAAGTTATATTGTGTAAGCATGAGAAATGTAAAGCCAAATGTTAGGTTTGCATTGGAGATTAGGGAGAGAGAAGTGACATTTTCTGTTGGTATGAAAAGGAGGAAGATGTATTGAAATGGTGTCCCAGTGGCTGGAAGATGTGCCCACGACAGAAATTGGCCTTTGGTTTCTCTTTGGAAAGAAAGCAGGTATTCAAGAGAAACCTGTTCCTGGGGAGGGGCGGGGTGGATAGGGGTGTGCAAATAGGAAGCGTGGAGAGCTCGGGAAGAGTTCCACAAGGGTCTAGGAGCCTGAGGAAATGTGCAGACTACTCCCCAAGGAGCCTCCCCAATTTGCTCTGCCCCCATCCCCTGCAGAGCCCGAGTCCATGGCTTTCTCTTGTCTGAGTGTCACCCGTATTTCTCTCATCTGAAATACTGTCCCGCACACCCTGTGTAAGTCTTAGTTGGAAAACACCAAGGGGAGGCGTGGAATAACCCTGGTTAGGAATTCCCAGTGAACAAGGCCATTAACAAGGTCAGAGAGGTGTTCTCTCCATTGTATCTCTCCAGATAAAATGATGACCAAGATTACCGCCAGTATGGACAATATGTGACTGCAATTTCGGCATCTGTAATTCAGTGCAGTAGAAAGTGAAGACAGCCTTCATTTTGCTATCATCTCCGACACATAGGAAAGACAGTCAATAACCTAATTTAAATTTTGAAGCCTTCCCATCTCTACACCAGAAGCTACTTTGGGTTTCTCACAGCCTCCCAAAGCACATTTTTCTGTAGATACAGGAAAATGGACACAAAGCAGGGCAAAGAGAAAATGGTGTGTGTTGGAGTAACACAGGGTTATCTAAGGACAGGATGGCTAGAGTTAGTAAATAAATTCCAGGACACTGAGCTTATTCTGAACTTCAGACAAACAAGTAAACTTAGTTTCAGTGTATCCCACACAATATTTGTTACATGCTAAAAACAATTCCTTGCTTACCTGAAATTCAAATTTAATTCAGTGTCCAATATTTTGACTATTTGAAGTTTAACTAAAACAGTTTATAAAAATGCTATGTTTAGTAAATGCTAGTTTCCTTTTATTCATTTGGTATCCCTTTCAGAACACTTTGGAAGTACAGTAGTTCATTTCCTGGTCCTCAAGACATAACAAAGCATAAAACACACTCATATTTCCTTAAGAAAAAATGTATGGCAGAAAACCTCCTCTTTATATCCTATATGCATGGGAAATGATTTTAAAATTGTTTTGTAAGGAAAATATATGATGTTGCTGATGCAAATACAGTATGCTCTACATTGCATATAAGAAAACAATTCTACATTTGGTATAATAGCCAACAAGTGCTGAAAAATTATAAAATCACACAGCAAAAAGAAATATAACGGCACCAGTGAATACAGGAACCCAGCAGGAGAAATGCCACGAATCTTCTGGTAAATGGAGTCTGTCCTTTAAAGTGTCATTATGAAAACAAATGCCAGCACAGTAGCTCGTAGCACTGGTGACTAAAAAGCAGGGTGCAACGGGAAATAAATAGCATTAGCACGAATTCCCATCCTGTCATCGCCGTCAGAGTATATCTAACAACCGAGACAACAACAAAAGCAGGAATTTTAAAATAGGTTGCTTTGGGGGAAAAAAGAAAAGACTAGCAGATACGGATCCACTCTGCAAAGCGGGTGCTGACCATATTTGACCAGAGAGGTTTAAGAACAAAACACAAACAGTTATAGCGTTGCTTATTGTACCAGGCCTGCACGTGTCTCCATTCAGCCTTGGTTCAAACGAAAGGGCCCAGATCTATCCTCGCAAATCAAGCACAAAGGGGACTGTGGGACTGAGGGGTGGGGGTGCAGAGCTGGCAAAGAGATCGGGGAAAAGTGGCTGCTTTGTGTCAACCTTGCGTGGAAAACAGTAGCACAGATTTCAAGTGAAAGAAACCACTACTCCTCTAGACAGAGGGTGGAAATGACCTCTTTTGCCAAGAAAGACCCAGGAAGGAGGGGCGCCCTGTGTCCTGCGCCTGGACTGGCGCCCACTGGCACCCAAAAATCAACCTCAGTCTCTTACTGTTCATGGAAGTTTACAGGGACGACGCTAAATTCCCTGAGGATGTGGAAGGAAGAGGTTAATAATTAAGTGGTGTTAGCAAAGTAGCAAATTGACTTCCGGGATGGGCGCCTGTGTGAAGACAGAAGATGGAGCGTGATTCACAAAACATGTGTTATCTTTGTGTGTATGTGTGTGCTGGGATAGAACTCAGGGCCTTGTGCTTAAGTCTGTTATCTTGAGACAGCACATCTTCAGTAGATTTTAGCTTGTTTTTGCACAGTGATTATAAATGGTTTTATAAAAGATCAATCCTCAGGTCACCAGCTGCAGCCCCACTGCGACTTCCATTCCTCATATCCGTGCTCAGCTTGGTCCCGTGAACCCCAGGCCATGCGGGGAGAGGGGCGATGGAGTGAACTGTACCCCTCACTTCACCAGTGATGTGTGTGACCAGGCTGCCCCTCTGAGGACGAAAAGCTGCAGCTTCTGGGGTCATTCATCCGATTGCCACCTCATATGCCCCTTCTCTTGGGCCACGTGTCACAGTGGTGACCCCACCTGGCCTCCCACATAGATGGACTTGCCAGCCTCTGCTCGCAGTGGAGCTCAAAGATCCAGATTTGTGTTCTGGCAGAGGTCCCAGAAGTATAGAGGACATTCACTGAAATGATAGTTGTCACCTCGGTAATTCTGCCTGGGAACCGCCTCTCCCTGCTGGCGTGTGCTGCACTCAGGACTCGGTGTCATGATTTGGGGGGCGCCAGACATGAAAGCGAAGGGCAGCGCCTGAGGAAGAATGAAGCCCAGACTGCTGGCAACATGGGGGCAGCGAAGAGCCCCGTGCAGGGCAAAGTGTGTCATCCGCTTCTCCCAGGAGGCCCTTCCACCCAAGCACGAGGGGCTGGACGCGTCCCGGAGAATGCCGTGGCCACTGTGGAGTCAGAGACACCTTGAGGTAAGGGGCCAGCTGGACCAAAGTCCCCCTCCAGGGAGCATGCGGGCAGGGCTGAGACCTCTGTCACAATCACAGGGGGAGTATTCTGGTTCCTCCCCAGGGGTCGGAGGCACGAGATTGAGAGCGATGGAGAGAAAGGGGCGCACCCCTGAGACATGGGCGACATCTGCCACTAAGGAGGTCCTTGGGGAAGGATATCAGCACCAGCGGAAAATGGAGGAGTCCTGGGAGAGGCGACTCTGGAGATGAAGATGAGGCAAAATGGCTCGGGTCCTGGTCCCAGCTCTGCCATCAACCAGCACCAAGATCGGGCCAGACAGACGCTTTCCTTTTCAGCTACGTGTTTCTTACCCGCGAAAAGGGAAATAACAGTTCCCATCTCACAAAACTTGGGAACACTGAAACTAGCCGGAAAACGCTTACCATAGTATTGTGACATTGCAAATAGTCCAGTAAGTGGTACTGTCTACAGAACAAAAAGAAAGAAAGAGAGAAGAAAACAGCCGAAATCTAAGAGGGCAGATAAAATCTTAAAGATGTCAGGACAATCATACTTTAAACTCAAAGACTGGCCAGTCCACGGACCCAGCCATGTGTAAACTGAGTATCCTGTGTCATTGCTCTACCATCTCAATGCAGCAACCATTTGGCCAGTGGGTTTCAGCAACCACCAGAGAACATTCTGTGTCCATTTATTAATCTTCTTAGTAACTGCTGGTGCTGACTGACGGGTCTAACAAAATGAAGACTGATGGAGCCACTGAACTTAATCAGTTCTGTGCAATTGAAATTACAACCGAAGAAGAATTACCAAAGCCCCCTCCGTGTGGCATCCGGAAGGCAATTTCCCTGAGAATCCCCAAGGCGCAGACACCTTGAAATCCAAGAAAGGTGACGAGTAGTTGAACATTTATTAGCAGCTCATGCTACGATAAGCCCTTCGCCATCACTAGCAGACATCTAGCAGGAGTCTATTGTTTTGAAAACCAGTGTCTCACATTCTAAACAGAGAACATATTAATGAGTTGCAAAAGAACTAGAAATAAAAGAGCAGAGCTGTATGCAAGACGGAAATTGGCTGTCTTAGCAAAATCTTTCTTGCACACTTGTCACAATCTGAAGGCACACTTTACCTTCACTGAAGTGAACACAGTCATCTCTTCCTCCAGGTGTTCTTCTATCACTGACTCATGTACACCGAGGAAAACTACCTATTCCAGGCACTTGGGTCTTGGGTTGATGCAGGATGTTCATCAGCATGTGACTGGTAATACATTTGAACCTGCAACGTTCCCAAAGGCCTTTTTTTTAAAGGCTTGGGTGGAGCCTTTAGAGGAGTGGTGGTGAGCCTATGGCACCCATGCCACGGTGTGCTGTTTGTATCATTGATGGCTGCAAAGGCTCACCACCAGTGTTTTAGAGCATGGGCCAAGGGGCCATGCCCTTGAAAGGCATTGTGGGATGCCAGGCCCTCCTCCTCCCCTCTCACTTGTTTCCTAGCCTTGAGGTTTTGCTCTGCCATGTGCCCTTGTCATTATGTGCTCCCTCACCACAGACTAAAAGCATGGTGCCATCAGCCATGGACCAAAACCCCTGAAACTGTGAGCCTCAATAAACCTTTTCTCCTTAAAGTTGATTATCTCAGGTATTTGTTATGATGATGGAAAGCTGACTGACACACTGGGTGACTGTATCCAGGCACAACTTATATGACATGTGCACTCTTACCCCACCACACAATAATCTACATCAACTTGCCTGTTGTTCCTAAATTGAGTAGCTTAAAAACGAGAAGTCCCTTGGAAATCTCAAGCACTGAATGAGTTTATCACTGATTTCCCTTTGTCCAAGGGCCTGTAAGAACAAATTCTCAATGCCACATTCCTCCTTGTTTGGGTTGAGCTCTTTAAGACTTCTCCAAGAAAGTTCATAAATGGCTTCGCTGGCTCGGTGTACCCCAGTGCACTCCTAAAGATGATGTTCTGTGGGGTCTAAGGATGAAATCAGCAACTCACTCTGCCAAGCCATTGGCTGGCCAGCAGCCAATCAGATACTCTCAATGGCATTATGCAGGACTAGGAGGTGGAGCACTGGCCCTGTGGTATCCCTGCTTCTGGGGCCCGCAGCCATATGGATGGGGGCGGCTGACGTGGATGTGCAGAGAAAGGAGTCTGCATGGGAAGCCAAGAAACCAAGTGGGCGCCGAGATCGACATACTTTTTCTATGTTGGTTCCCTAGAGTGTTGCTATTTTTTCATGTTCCTAAATGACCCTCCGGATGAACTGTTAAAATCTTGGACTTACTTCCCTTTTTTTTTTTTTAAATCCTTCTTAAGTATCTTTGCTACTTTCTTCCATGGAAGAATCTTCCTTTTAAGACCATTCTGCAGTCTTCTAGCAAGCCAGTGACTTCGGGCAAGTTAGGTACCTCCTCTGGGCTTTAGCTTCTGCCTCTTTAAAATGATAATAGCTTCCCTAACTCCAGAGTTATTCTGAGGATCAAAAGAGCAAACTTATGTAAGGGAGCTATGACGTTGTCTAGCACATGAAAGATGCCGGGTTACAATGATTACTTCTGCTCTCTCCTTAGTGATTTATCTTTGTGAACTCCTGCCTAGGGGAAGATCTGAATTAGAATGGAGTCTGCATGAAGGGATCTGTGTGGGGTCTCAGACCAGGCTAAGCAAGGCCAAATGCAAATGGAAACTCTCCTCTGGCCCAGCCTGCCCTCCCTCTGGTTTCATCAGGGTTCTCTGGTGCAGTTAACCGCAAAGACTCGGGGACAACTCTGGAGTTTACGCTGGCTCCGGCCTTTACTTGTTCTGTGATCCTGAGTAAGTTAATTCATTTGTTTCTTTCACATTTTCCTAACTTGTGAAATGAAACAGGATTATCTAGTAATATACATTTAAATAAATTAGTATATTTAGATGATATAAAGCAATGTCTGGGGCACTGGAGTATACAAGTGTTGGCGGTAACTACTGACATCTTAGCATCCGGTTTCCCCCCAGCAGCCAGAGTTGTGATTCCAAGGCACAGATCTGCCCACGCCGTGCTTCCAATCAGCACCACTCAGGGACTCCACATCTCCCTTAAATCTTTTGCTTCTCAGTTCAGACAACACGATAATTACCCAGTTCCTCCTAGCTCTCTTGATTTGTCATTAAACTACAATATAGTAAAGCTTCATGAAGCTAAACAAAATAAGCCAAACACAGGACAAACATTGCATGATTTCACATGTTTGAGATAGCCGGAATAGTCAAGTTAACATACATACAAGTGGAGAGTAGAATGTTGGTTTTCAGGGAAAATGAGGAATTGCTAGTCAGTACGTATAAAGTTTCACTTACGCAAGAGAAGTAAGTTCTAAAGATCAACTTTATAATACAGTACTTTGTTATACACTTTAAAATCTCTTAGGAGGGAAGGAAAGCAGACTGAGCAGACTGGTGTAGCTGAAACAAGGCCCTTTGCCATGCCCAGCAGAGGAAGCAACCTCAGGGTCTGTGGCTGTACTGAGGCCCTGTTCAAAGTTGGCGTGAGGGACATCAGCTCCCTCTGGCCGTGAAACCAGTTCCCAATGTCAGACAGAACCAAGAGAGTTTTCTAATCAGAGAGACTGCACACCCCTTCTGTGCCAGACTCTGTGTACACCCATCCAACAGCCACACCTCTGGGCCACCTCTGGGCCACCTCCACATCAGAAAATGGGAGTGAATGACTCACTCAGGACTGCCCAGGAAGGACATTTGCCTTCCGGGTCTTCTTTGACAACAAGTTTCCAAGTTTCCAGCTCCAGCAAGGAACTGCCAACCCACGTGCTGATGCTAAACAGGAAGTTTCGGCGCTAGAAATGTCAGTGCAATTTGGCCTTCATGAGAAAACAGAGCTGTGCGTCAGCAATGTTGGAGCTGTCACTGCCTATTTGCTCAGGAACTGGCTTCTCCACCCCAGATATGATGAGGCAGAGACAGGCATGGTTCACTCCACGGCATCCAGCTGCAAAGGGCA
>PVJO010021745.1:0-29433 GCA_004026905.1 Hystrix cristata | reverse complement strand
TCTAAAAAATAGGTGAAGAAACCCAGACATAGAAATGTAAAGTAAGTTACCAAACATAAAATATCTAGTGAGACAAAAGCAGGAGCCAGTCCAGACAGTTTGCTTCCAGAAATTATGGTCTTCACTCTGACAAAATAGTGCCTTTCAATAGGGCAGGGTGACACATGCCTGTAATCCCAGCACTCTGGGAGGCTGAGACAGAAGCATCTCAAGTTAGAGCCCAGCAAGGGCAACTTAGTGACCTAGAAGGACCCTGTCTCAAAATTAAAAAAAAAAAAAAAAGGAATATTAAAAAGGGCCGGGAGTACAGCTCAGCTCAGTGTGAAGGCCCCGGCAATCCCCAGTATTGAAAAAACAGTTATTTTTCTCAGGAGCTCTTGATACGTACAAGTAATGTGGAGGAACACAGGAAGAGAATTCGTGAACTCACAGACGATGCTCGGTACCCTCAGGGCCACGGGCTCTGGGCTCCAGATACTGAGTCCAAGCCTCGGTTGGCCTGTACTGCAGCTAAGTAAGTCTCTAAGTAACTTCATTTATTTTCCGAAGTATTGGCTTGTTCATCTTGAAATGAGTCCAGAGTGTCTTCATAAAGACCAGATCTGTGAAACTGCTTGAAAACTGTATAACACTACTTAAAAGTTAGTTATCTTTATTTTTACTATTAGTATAATTGATGTATACCAAAGTGACATGGACTTGTATGAATTACAAGATATGATGTTAGGAAAAGTTATCTACATTTTATAGAAGTTCTAATTTCATATTTCAAAAACTCTGTTATAAACTCAATTGTGTTGACATAAGATTCCTATTCAAAAAAATTCAATCTAACACTTAAGCTACAGCACAGAGTAAATTTAGCATAGAGTTGTGAATTTGTTCCTACTCGGTTTCCTCTCCATTAGATTTCAGCTCTTATTTGTATTCTGATTTGTCTCATTGATTCTGAAATTTTGTTTGTCTTTATATACTCCTATTTAATAGTTTTACCCAGCCTGACTAGCTCCCTTGAGCGTGTATATTACACCTTCTAAGCAGGAATAATGCATCACCTCCATGCACCAATGGGCATCTGAAATACAAGCTAGTTAGGAGATTTAGGTTGCTGTAAATCACTTTGAATGGAAAAAATGTGCTGAAACAAAAACTTTTTGAGACAGCTAATTTCTCACTTTTATTCATTAGAATGAGAAAATGGGGCATATTTTTAGACTTTCATGCTGACAGAATCTAATTAAAAGAAATGGTCATTTAAATAGCTGAATAAAATGTCACGAGTTCCTGTAACTTATGAAGTCAAGATGATCAGCTCAGGCAGGAAACACCCAAATGACAATGACATTTTTTACATATCCTTTTTTCTAGAACTGCCAGTTTATATAGGAAAAAACTTCAATAGAAATATCAGGAGGTGGGGAAGAATGCCACTAAGCAATAACAATCCTAAAATTTCCATTTAACAGTATGGTGTCTATTAGCAAAAGCCCATGCTCAACCACAGGCCTTCCCCCAATATTTCATGGAACAGATTTCAGTGATTCCCCTTTCTTCCTGGAGTAACATGATGATGTCTTTGTTCCATGACCCAGAAATGTACTTCCAATATGAATTATTTTATTAAAATCAATGTTATAATCAATCAAAGCTACTTATCAACTGGAGTATTCTCTACATCCACCTTTCAGAGAAAGACATTCTCACCTTGAAAGTAGTAGCCAGGAAATTCTCAATCCAACAGTCACACTTTCTATATTTGCCTCATAGCGACACTTTACATTGCAAATGATGACCCTAAAGCCAACTAAAATTACAATCAAAGGGAAATGGTCGTATTATAAATATATATATTTATATTATTTTCATATGTATATTGTTTTTCAAATAGCAAGAATTAAAAATAGATTTTCTGTTTTACCCTAAATTGCACAACAAAGAATTAGAACATCGCCAATTCTCCAGCACAATTCTCCAGCACTGTAGGATTGATACTGTCTTTTTCTTAATATACCTGTAAGAGTCTCTGGGAAGGGGTGCAGTGTAGCTTGATTACTTCTTGAGGGAAATGACCAAAGAGCAGAAACTGCGAACAGAAAGCCCAGGAGTCTGGAATCTAGCCTGTTGCGCTCTGTCCCTGAAGAGCACGATGTGGGTAAGTTATTTAGGTCTGTAGGTCTCCTTCTTTGCATGCAATATGAAGAAATCAGGCTATATTTAGAAGTAATTTAACTAAATTTTCTTCCAACTCAAAAACTACAGGTTTATGAAATTATTAAGTTTCATTATAATGAGAACAATCTATTAGATGTGTGGGAAAATGAAAGTCACAGTATAACACATTTTCCAATCTCTCCAAACTAATACAAATTAACTTCATTAAGTCACTGAACTTAATGTAAAACTGAGAAGGGAGTTCATAAAATTTATATTTCAGGCACATGAATTTTTTTAACTTTCTTTTTAAATTTTTATTGTTGTTTTTAATATTTGGCAGTGTCATTGAATTCAATAATTCTCATTTTTTTTTAATCTGGGATCCTTTTGGAATTCACAAATCTTGAGTGTGTGGTGTAAGGTTCACTGTACAGTCAGCCATCATCCTCACATTGCTTTATGTGATAGCTTGATTCCTGTCAATTCCACAGGACAGATCTAGTCCAACCAGCCAGATAGCACTGTCATTTGGCTGAGGAGCTGAAATCAGATGGTCTAGGTTCAAGTTCCTGCCCTGAAAGAGAGTGCCTTCCTAGGCACCAACACATGCACTAAGCTCCTCAGCTCACAAGCACAATACACTTTCCTTTCTCCCTTGCAGTTAGGGGTAGCTGTGACACAAGGAAGAGGTGCAAAAGAAAGCTGTGCTTCTTTCCAGCCAAACCTTATAAATCTCCCCCCGTACCAACCACTCTCTGTCCTCCTCTCTCTGATAGAGGTCAGTGCCAGGGTGACCTTTAAAACCCTTGCAGAAGATGTCAAAACTACCATCAGCAGGCCCTGAATGACTGTGTAGAAGAGAGACCCACCAGGTGAATTTAATATAAGCAAGAAATAGTCTAAACTCACAATTATAAAGTTTATCTATCTGTTGCAGAAGTAAATTTAGGGAACTAATATGCAATAATATGCTTATTAACAGACCTAGAAAGGGTTGAAAGCAGCTCCAATGCTACTTAAAAGAAACGACTTAGTAAAAAGAACAGAGACCAGAAAACATGATGTGAGAAAATTACTCATCATCCTATGTATCAACTTCCCAGCTGTAAAATGGGAATGAAAACATTACCTACCAGCAAAAGCTGTAACAAAGATTAACTGAGTCAACAGTCATAAAATGTCTACACTTATTTTAAAAGCATTAGTGACAATTATTATGGCATCTAAGAAGACCTAAGTGAATGTATTTATAAAATCCACATATCTTAAGAGAATCATATATTTTTAGAGACTTAAAGAATAATAGAGTCCAACAAAATGGAAACAGATGGTTAAGAAAGTCATAATTCTTGTTCAATTACAAGATAGAGACCAAAAGATACACATATATGGTTAGAACTCAACTCCTTAATTTTCTCCTCAGTGTCATTTTGTCATTTTGACTACAACCTACTCCTCATATCTCTTGGGTCACAAAATTCCTCCAGTGCTGCCTCCTATACACTTCCTTAATCTCCCACTTTCCTCTGCATCTTCAATTTGATTTAGTTTAGGCATCGTTCGCATCTTTTCCTTGAATAACCATGAGCCCCTTACTAGGCTCCATATTTGTTAGCTTGCTTTCCCTCACACATATGAATGCATTTTATCATTGCCAATCTTTCTAACAGCATCTATAGTATAGAGCCATTTTTGACTCTTCATTTTTCACAGAATAAGTTTAAATTCTGGGCTTACTAGAAGCATCCTTTCATCAGCCCATCTCTGACACCCAGCTTCACTTTCCTAAGCCCCCTTTTGCAACCTACACTGAAGTAATATGAACTATGCTCAGAACCATATATATATATATATGTGTATATATATATATATATATACACACATATATATATATAGCACACCTTCACATCTCTATGCCCTTGCTCACTCTTCTTGAATGAGTGCTCCTTCTCTAGCCCAGGAAATGCCTATCCAATTTTTCAAGATACAGAGTATCTTAGCATATCACCTACTCTGTGAAGCTCTAAATTAACCTATCTGATAAACTGAACAACTCTACCCCTGACTGACATTTTCCTACTTATTTCTGTAGCACCCATAATTGTTCTCTGTGTTTATCGTGTGTGCACGTTGCTGTGGACCAAACACAGTACCTTGCATACACGAGGCAAGCACTCTATCACTGAGCTATGATAGCAACCCAACATTACTTTTTATATCTGTTTCCTCCTATTAAATATTAAGGAACAAATGTATGGTTTTTATCCCTACACCCAAGAGTAAGGTCCAGTTTGAGATTCATCCTAAGAAATAATTATGCTTGATGAATAAATGACTGAATGGATCATTTACTGTAAGGATTCTCAAAAGGTAGAAATTTTAGTTTGATAATTTTTCAGCCCATGCTTAAACTTAATGAAAGTTATAAAAACATTTGATCTTACTATTTTGCGGATACATGTGTATATGTGCTGGACTTGTTCTAACGAAAAGCCAAGTAAGGTTTCTCTCCTCAGAGATGTGCTCAATGAATCTTTGATTGGGGTGAGTTTAGCAGCTCTTACTTCTGTACCTAGTACTGTTCTGAACTAATCTTTGTCACTTAATCTAAGGCAAATCAATTAAGCCCTAATATCACAATTCATCATCTATAAAATAAAGATTTTGGTCATATATGATAGTAGAGCATTTAATATCATGTAGTAAAACAAATTCTGACATCAGCTAAAAGCTTGTTTATGCCATCGGGGGAAAAAAAAAACTTCCAAGGTAATCAAGGAAAGTTCTGCTTGGCAGAAAAGCAATTTGGTATTGGACTCTGATCCAGGAAGGGCTTGCTCACCATCCCTAATTGATCGGGACAATTCATCAAGAACTAACTTTACTTACTTAGACTTCAGTTTCTCAACTCCAAAATCAGAAGTATCTCAGTTTCTTTTCCGTTCTAGAATTTGTTACATGGTATGCTATATTCAAATCTGGAGGAGTAGAGACTAAAGTCATTGACTTTTAGAAAGTGATTATTCCCCGAAAGAAGGGTGAACATCTACTATTTTCTGTGTATCATTTGGCAGATTCATAACTCCATATCCTTCTGTATACTAAGAGGTTTTATACATATGGGGTGTTTTTGAAGCCAGCGAGACACCTAGCAACAAAGAGAATCAGTGTTATTCAAGAATGAGCAAAATCTTTGCCTTCCAATTACAATCCAGCAAAACCTTGTCTCATACATGGAAGGTTTGCTCTCTTCCCAGTGATTGAAGCGTAGAAGTCATCATTCCTCTTCACTTCAGCAACTTCAATAAGAAACAGCCAGGTTCTGAGTGTCATTCTAGATCAAAAAGATGTAAATCCTCATTATTAAGAGAGACTAGATGGGTGTTGTTTTAGTTTTTAGAAGAAAAATGACAGTAGCTATTAAAAAAACAAGTCTGTATTATGCACCTGCTGAGATTTTATACTGTCATATCAATTGACCTTTATTTGTTGTTATTGATAAGTTCTGAAAATTGTTCTTTCAAAATGACTTTAGAAGTCATTTATGATGTGAACTTCAAATCAGAACAGAAAAAGAGAAAAAGGTAGTGGAGAGATCACTGGTCAGCAAGTCAGAATCTGTGCCTCTTTGCACTCCGCTGCCTGCTTATTCACACTTCGAAGATTCACCTAATGCCAGGTAAGTGCCAGGCACTGTGCTGTCTCCTGGGAGTAGAAGCCAAAGGGAAAACTTTCCTCACTTTAAGGAGTTTAGAAGGTAGCAGAGGGAAAGAGTCATGTACACAAAACATAAAACAAGTAACCCATGAAAAGTTGATAGACTAGACTTGATTAAGCCAAGGACTGGGAGAAAATACTTGCAAAAGATCTATCTGATTAAGGACTCACTCAAAATATGGCAAGGATTCTTAAAACTCCGCAGCAATTTACAAAACAAACCATAAACAACGAATTTAAAAAGTAAGCCGAAGACTTTCGTAGGTATCTCACCAGCAAACAATCATAGGAAGAGTTGTTCCACGTCACAAGCTACCAAGAAAATACAAACTAAAACAAGATATTACTATGCACCCCATGA
Source organism: Hystrix cristata (assembly GCA_004026905.1). Lineage (NCBI taxonomy): Eukaryota > Metazoa > Chordata > Mammalia > Rodentia > Hystricidae > Hystrix > Hystrix cristata. Next base: position 23,201 of record PVJO010021745.1, on the reverse strand, counting down.
AATGACCAAAATCCAGAACACTGACAACTCCAGTGCTGGCGAGGACATGGAGCAACAAGAATTGCCATCATTGGGAATGCAAAATAATACAGCCATTTTGTAAGGCAATCTCTTACCATAGACTCCAGCAACTGTATTGCTTGGTGTTACTCAAAGGGGTTGAAAACTGATATCCCTGCAAAAAATTTGCATATGGATATTTATAATAGCTTTATTCACAATTGCTAAAGCCTGGAAGTAACTAAAATGTCCTTCAGGAATGAATGGGTAAATAAATTATAGTGTACCTAAACAATGAAATATTATTCAGTTCTAAAAAATGATGAGCTATCACTCCATGGAAAAACATGGAGAAAATCTAAGTGCTTCTGAGTAAAGAAAAGAGATCAGTCTGAAAAGACTACATACATAACATGTGATGCCACTTAAGACATTCTGAAAAAGGGAAAGCTATAGATTCAATAAAATGATTAATGGTTGCCAAAGATTGAAGGGTCATAAGAATAAATGAATAGAGCATAAGTGTTTTTTTACAGAAGTGACAATACTCCCTGTCATGCTACAGCAATGGATGTATGTCATTATAAATTTGTCCAGACCCACAGAATGCACAACACTGAGAGTGGCATCTAAAGTAAACTACTGACTTTGGGCGATGATGTGTTGATATTGTATTGGTTCATCCACCGTAACAAAGAATCACTCTGGTGAGGATGTTGATAAAGGGAAAGGCTCTGCATGTGTGGGAGTAAAAGGTATAAGGTAAATCTCTCTACCTTCCTTCCAATTTTGTTATGCATTTAAAACTGCTCTAAAATCACGAAGTTTAAAAAAAAGTAAAATAAAGTGGTACAAGTTCTACTGCTGAAAATAGTCACAGAATGTACTAAGATAAAGAAAGAAAGAGAACTCAATTCCCTGCTGCAAGAGACAGGCACACGAAGAGCAATCACAAAGAACTCATCAAATATCTAAGACCAAATATGAATTTTATAAGATGCCCAAAAGCTTGACAGATCACATCAGCATTGACCCCATTTAGTTTCCCTACCTGAACTAGATGATTGCTAAGCTCCCCTCCAGTTCGAAACTTTTATACTTATTTGTGTGTATCTTTAATAACAATCTAGAAAGTCATATGCTTCTGTTTGTTTACATGTGTATACATTTAACCATAGTATATATACTCTCTAGATCCCTATATTGAAATATTTCTAATATAAATCTCTCTAAAGGATAAATAGGACCACCCAAACATCATTTAAATTGTCAGCATTAATCTTGGCCAATGTTGTAAGTATCCAGTCAAAGAGTATTGGAAATTGTAGTGTTACACAGAAGAAAAAGCACAATACAGTGTAAAATATGGTAGTAAATTAGTAGTGACCAAATGGCATCAATTTATTTCTTGATAAGATCCCTGATGTGTGTTTGTTCTTTTGTTAATTTACCTTTCTCTCCTGCAAGTAAAGTGAGCATGTACCACAACATACCTCTCTGGGCAGGGTCAAAGAGCCACAATCAGCAAAATTAATGAATGAATCAAAAGCCAAAACAGCCTCTGGTGTGAGGCTACAGAGCAAATAGAGTTTGCAAGAGGAAATCAAACACAAGCTGGCCCCTATGCAGCTGTTACCAGCTGTGTGATTTTGAACAAATTACTTACACATATGCTTCAGTTTCCTCATCTGCAAGGCAAGAATAAACTTACTCCACCATTATGTTGAGAACATTAAATAAAATAAAGTAGGTAAAGCTCTTAACACTGTGTCTGGCATGTAGACAGAGCTCAGTGAATACTGGCTATTACTGTTACAAACCCAGTGACTCCCCTATTATCTTTGTGAGGGCATTCACAGGATAAGTGGCACATCGGGCATCAGTGGTTTTAAGTGAAACTAACATGGAAGTTACCATCACTAGGTAACATACATACTTGCATAGTACTTGAGAACACAGAATCTAGAGTCTGAATACTTGGATTCGGTTTCCAGTTCTGCTGCTTATTTTCTGAGGAACCTTTGCCAAGTTACTTAACTCTTCTATGCTTCAACTTCTTCACCAGTATAAAGAGGAAAAAGCACACTACCTGCCTCCAAGGATTATTGTAAGACTGTAATTAACACAGACATATGAAGCATGTGCAAGTGGATCTGGCTGTGGTAAAGTTTCTGTAAATGTTTGCTGTTGATAGAAATGACATTTCTCTTCACACTTCTGGAGAAATAGGAGACACTGTCATCAATGATGAGTTGTGAGAGAAGGTGGGGCTGGTGGTAATTTCCTGCCTTGGTGGCAACAGCATTTTCATAAATCTGCCCAAAAGAAAAGGGATAACCGGGAGGTCATTTTCTAAGGTCAGACAGACTCCAAGAGGAAATCACTTATTGTGCACGACCTTGCTCAAGTTATTTCATTCCAAAGTCTCAGGTGCCTAAATCACAAAATGGGAATAACAGTGTATGCCTCATAAAATTTTTGTGGAGATGAGATGAGATCCTAAATTTAAAGCAGTTACTTCTCACATTTGAGGATCTCTTTAAGTGCTCACCCTAAGGGTTAGGTGAATTCAAAGCTGATTTCTTGACCACTGCCCTACACTGTTTCTCTGGCCTTAGGGGCAACAAAACTAACAAAAACTGTTAAATTGTGTTGTCACCTACTCTGCTCTTGAAGCCTGTTGCCTCATGGTTTGGGCCGACCAGTGTTGACTGACTCAGTGACAGTCTAGAGACTCCTTACGAACAGTGTCACGGACGGACACTGGTCACCAGCTTTGACTTGGGCCTTCGGATTTCACACTACGCCTCTCCTTCACTCTCATTCTTATTGCCATTGCCTCTTGTACACAGTTTCAATGATTCATTATCTACTCTTCATTAAACATGTATGTGCTAGACACAGGAAAGACAATTTCCCTGCACAAACACTGCACAAATCATGACATACCTTGCAGACAGTATAGGAGACTGATTCAGGACGCAGCATACGGGGCTAAGTCAACCTGGGTTGACCACCTGAGACTCTCTGGCCTCCTTAGCTGTGCTCTTAGATAAATCACATAATTGCTTGAAACTTCAATTTATTCATTTGAAAAATATGAGTATCAATATCCACCTTTAAATAGAAGAAAAACCCTCTTCTATCACCATTTAGCCCCCACTTGCCTTTGGGAGTTTCTTCTAGGCCAAGGAAGGAAAAAAATACCTCATTTTATCAGTTACCCTTTGCTTACATAGACAGTGAGAAAAGACTCCTTGCTTAAAGATGTGATTCGTTAAGGGAGCAGGGTGGGGGGTGAAAGTTATGTTTTCAAAGCACTGGACAATTTTCCTGTAAATAAAATGTCCCTGCCACATCTCTGTTTTTGACACTACAAGGCAATGAGCCCCACTGGAGAATAACCCGTGATTAGCATCATAATGTAAAGTGCTGTGTTCTGGGCAAGCGTATTTGCATATTATGTTGCATTTGTTGTATTTAATAAAACATTTTTTCTTCCTAAATTGTGTTTGAAAGGTAGTTACTCTGAAAACTATGTTTTCTTCTTTCTCCTTGGAGGTAGTAAGGCGTGTGCATGTGTGTGTATATGTGTGTGTGACAGAAAGAGACAAGAGAGAAACAGACTTTTAACTGCACATCTGAGAGCTGACTAGAATAAAGATACACACTGGCAGACAACCCCAAGAAAAGATCAAAACTTAGACTAATGGACAAAGCTGAAGTGACTGCATAATTTATCATTTAAATTATGGCTCATTTGAGAGTAAAAAGTCATACCATTAATGATTGTGCCTGAAAAGCAGGAGTTATCTGGGACTATTTGAGTGCAAACCAGAACATAATCTCTGCAGCCAATGCTCATCCTGAACTGTTCTGCTAACGCTCTCCCTTGCCAACTATGGTCTTACTCTAAGCTAATTGCCAAGGCATTTGAAAATGCGCTTTTATAAATTATGTCCTATGAACTTTCTTGGTGGGGATGAGAGGATAAATCTAGGAAAGACTAAGATTAATTGGTAGGCAGCAGCAGATTCTCTTAATGGGCTAGAGATTTTGTATTATGAAAAACCAGTGTCATTCTCTTACTCTGAAAAGCCTAGACAGGATATTCTGGGCAGGACTTGAGACATACCTAGGTACAATGCAGGTGGCTAATTCCTCTCACTCTTAGATGGCACTTTTATGCTGAATCTATTCTTTTCCTTTGTTTTGTGACTATTCATATTACTGTCTGATTTGACAAAACCTCTGTAACCGAAGAGAATGTAACCAAATGCTATATCGATTTGGGGCAAAATTTTCTAACTAGTTATAAATAATATTGGACTTGGAGATGTTTTTGAGGACATCAGATAAGGAGATCTACAATATGAAAAACATTGCATGCAAGTGAAAACAATGTCAAATATCCAAGAACATAATGAATGCAACTCCAAGCCGCAAGGCCTATGGAGGAATGGCAGGGATTAAAATCAGGAGAGCAGGCAAAGGATCAACAGGCATACCTGTGGTAGGGAAAGGCATGTAGAAGAGACTAACACGGCAGGGACATCAGGCCGGCATTAACCAAATCAGGAAAAAGCCACAGACTCTCACAAGGTTCTTCAGCAGAGTGAAGTGCTTGAAGGTGAGTATAATAATGAGAGAAGTATAGAAGGCAAGAGAACTGCAGACAGGTCTCTTCCTGACTCTCGACCCCTGAAATCCCTTGTCTTAGACCCCAGACTGACCTCCCTTTTTAGGAGTATATATACCTTAAAAACAAACCAAAACAAAATAAAAACTTGTCTTCCCCCCCCCCTTTGAGACTTAAATCTTATCCAAGTCTCTTACCACTTTTACAAATGATGAATGACTCTCAAGAATGCTGGAGCCACCCATTTGAAATTTAATCAAGGATGTTAGGGCTCCTGTCTCAGTCTCTGTAAACCGGGTAGTTTAACTCACTTAAGCATCAATTAGCAAGCACACAGTGTGACAAACTAATTACACTGACCACTGTCCCCCTTCATGTCCTCTAGTACTTTCCCACTAGCTCACCTGATATTTAAAAATCCTCCTGTCTTTTGTTTCAGTAGAGTCAAGTTTAATCTCTCTCCCCTGTGGAAATAGTTTTCACACCTATTGAAACATTCTGGAATAAAGTCTTCCTTGCCATTTTTAACAAGTGTTACGACTTCTATCTAGATGTCCCCCCAAAGCCTCATATGTTCATAGGCGGGGTTTGCTGGATCTAGAGTGTGTGATCCTGAGATTAAGAGTGTGTGGTACTAAATTAGTCCACTGACTGGAATTAGCACAGTTCGGGGTGTGGTTGAATGGATTCACTAAAGACAGAAACCCCACCCTGAATGTGGGTGGCACTGCCCAAAAGGCTTGTAGCCTCGATAGAATAAAAGGGAAAGGCAGGCTTGCTGCTGTTGCTGCTTCCTGCCTGCCTTGCCATGGGCTGTTTCTCCTCTGCTGTCCCATCCTGCCATACCTCCCTGCCTTGGAGACAGCCAAATATGGACTGAAACCCCTACAAACTGTGAGCTCAAATAAACCTTTCCTCCTTTAACTGTGAGTGTTGGGCATTTTGTCTCAGCAATGAGAAAAGTAATTAAGCCAACAAATATCCACTATAACTTTTCTTTTGTATGAACTGTCTATAGACCATATATTTGGACAACCCAAAACACCATCAGGCCTAAATCAAACTTTCTTTAGTAAGGAATCTATGATTTCAGAAGCTCCCAGTATCCTCTTTTACCTTACCCTCCAAAAACAATCTTGTCACCATCTTGGAGGGGAAACAAAGGTTTTTAAACGAGTAATATGATTCTGGTACAATCAGAAATAAAAGCGATAAAAATCCTGGTTGAAGCAATGCCTCTTTGGTGAAGGCAGGGTAATCAGTAAACCAATCAGTATAAAGGGGTAATTTTCAGCTCCTTTACTGTTTGGTGATCAAGAAGCATGAGAAGAATAGAAAAATAAGGAGGGGGGATGCAGAGGAGGAAAAAGGTGGAAAAATGAGGGTAAAGACAAATTTCACAAGATTTACAGCTTTGCCTAAAGTCTGCTTCATCTATCTCCAACTGGGCTAGGATAAAAAGAATTTGGAGGCTGAGGTATTTTTGTCATGCAGCTGCAAATAGGCAGCCACACTTGGTGTGATTAATGAAGATGTTCAGAGTTTGTTTTGTTAAACATATCTTACCTCTGGTAAAGAAACCTTAGACTTTAAAATATCACTGTACTTGAAATCTGACATTGTTTTATTTTCACTTTTCCCTCTATAACATGGACCAAATGTGTGTGCATGCATGCGTGCGTGTGTGTGTGTGTTTTGTAACTAGGATCAAGCAAAGCAAAAGACTACCATTCCCCTCATTACAGACTTGTTTTTTAAAGCAAGTGCACAATGCTAGCAGTGTTAGAAATTCTGTAACACAATTATAATCTACTATGCACATGAATAGATTTTACTAAATAATCCACAACCAACAAAATAATTGAGCTAAAATACTGTTACCAGATGGTGGGTCCCATGGGGATTCTTTCCAGCTTCTTGGTGTCCTGAATAAAAATTGGACAGGACACACAGAAAAGGCAGCAAAAGTGTACATTTATTGAAGGCAGAAAAGATACTCTGTCGGGTGAGAGAATGTCAGTGAACAGACTCACAGCAGCCTGGAGGATAAGGGAAAGGGATCTTCTAGATCCAACATTCCAGGATTGGCTTCGCTGTCCTGCAGATAAGATATTGGGACAGCTGTCCTATCCCAAACTGCCTTGGCCTGGTGCCAGATTTACATAGCTCTGTTGAGAGATCTGCTTGGCCCCTGCCAGTGTAAATGAACAACTGAAAATAACACTTTTTCTTATTCATCTTGCAAACAGCACCAGATTCAAATGAGGGATTGAAAATATCATCTTCTGATTGGTTCTGTGTACAGTGCTCAGGAGTCATTCTGTGGAGTCATTTGGGATCCTGTGTTCTGTGCACGTCTTCTCGATTTTTCTGACCTTTGACACATTCTGTTCAACTAGTTATCCATCTTGCCCCAGTCCTGTTCTCCTACCTTAGCAGTACATTCAATTAAAAATCAAGAATAGCAATCTTTCCTTTAAGGATATTTCTTGATAAAATAGGCAAAAATGGAAATATGTGAGACTTCAAGACAATCATCAATGAATAACATGCCCCAAACTATTCTGCACATATGGATTGATTGATTGATTAATTGATCAATTGATTGATTTTTGTACTGTTGATCTGGAATCACTACTAAGAAACAGTGGGATTTAGGGCTGGGAAATGTGTATTACATATGGTGGTACAAATGGCAACTAAAGCAGTGTAACTAAAGCATTTCCAGGTAAATATGTGAACCCAAAGGTATCAGGTTAACTTCTAAGCCTAAATACAATGACCTTGCAAATATTTTCTGTGTTTTTTCTTAGCTCATCAGGTTTCAAATTCCTCACCCAGGGACTGTTTAGGAGATATTTTAACAAAGATTGACATCATATGTAATGCAGTATTTATGAGTTTAGGTGTAGCAAATCTATGTTTTCTATGCAGTTGAGATATTCTGCAAAGGCTTTAAAGCTATTACCCCTAGGAATATTCCAAGGAGTTTTTATTCCCTCATGAGGAGCAGAGCTGACATTCATTTTTTTCTAGGAAATTTCAAAATTTAATGCTAAATCTTGAAGAAAACATTTATTCTCGGAGAATTTATGCTAAAAGATGTAGTATATTTACTTTTTCAAATGTGTGTACATCAAAAGGGCAATACGTTGTTTAAAAACTTCTTACATAAAACACTGCATTTAGATCATTGATAGATCATTGATAGACAACCCCAGGCAAGGAAGCTTGAAGAGCTTGGAGCCCATAGACGATCGATGGAAAACATGAAATCAAAGCCACAAATAAATACAAATAAAAATTAGTATTCATTTTACATAGTATTGTTGAATAAAGCTTTCCTGCTTGAGTTAAGACAACTTCACGCAAATGGGACTTGACTTCACATGTCTGATTATAATTGACAGAATCAAGCTTAAATTTCTGTTAATAAAATTAAGAGCTTTGACAACTTCTCTTTTTGTTCCATCAATGTACTTAGGCAGCTATTGAACTGTATTGTAATAATTGGCTTCCTATACTAAAGTAGGAGTTCCTTAATTTGGTATGAAATAGGTATTTAATAAGTACTTTATAAGAACCTAAAGAAGTATTGTTCACATCGTATCCCAGATATGAAGTTACTTACTTCATTAATAAAAAAAATTCTTCAGAACAGGGAAGGTGGGAGGAGGATCTAGAAACCAGTAAAACAATAGGTGGTTACATTTCACATTAAATTTATATTTAATTTTTCACTCATTGGGGTTTCACTCATTATATTTCACTCATTGGGGTTTTTAAGTCCCAAGAAAAACCAACAACTCCACCAGAATCTGTAAAATTCAGTGCCCTGCATTTACATTTGTTAAATCCAATTTTATTAAGTGTGGAGTTGGTTACATCACCCAGCAGTTGACGTCTGCTCTAGTAGACTTAGGGGATGGAAAACTGCTAACTCTGATGACCCAGAACATCTCGAAGATAAGATGTTTTGCCAGTTCGAGCAGAGATGGACCTTACTGGGAAAATAAGGAAGCTCCCAGGGAGGACAATTAGATAAAAGTTAATTATTCAGCTAAACTGTCACCATGCCTTGCTTGCTTGCCTTGCTACCTAAAACAAATTTAACAAATATACTGCACTCAGCAAACTCTACGCCTTTGTTGTTCCTTAATAAATCTAGGGGTCTGAGTTAGTTCAGGGCTCTACTTCCAGCGGGTGGAGGCCCTTGGCCCCCTGACAAAGATAATCTCTGTCTCCCATGTCTTCATACATCTCTCAGGTTGATGGTCTGAACCCAGCATTAAGGAGAAAAAGAAATATGTCTTTTAAATAATTATGTAGTTTTGAGGTAGGAGATTTGTCAATATACTGTACCAGAGTAAGAAGACCAGTGACCTCAGGACAGCAGCAATGAGCTTTATTTAGGAGTAAAGCCAGAGGGGAAATTTCTCAGAAGCAGGAAGAGGAACTAATAAGCTCTAGGAGGAAAGGGGTTTAGGGCTTATGTAGGGGCTATGGCTGGAGAAAGAGGTGAGGGAACTTTCCCAGGTTAATGTACTTCTTTGTTCCTTCTTATCCTGAGGCTGTGAGCACAGGGGTGGGGGTGGGTGGGGAGTGTCTAGGAGGAGGAGCAAGACATTCCTTTCCTGGTTGTAGGCAGCCTGTGTGACTTTTGTATCTTTGTTATCTTCACAGCTGCGGGCTCCAGAAGGTCCTGGGGGATGGGAGTTGGTTGTTTCCCATGGGTCCTCTAACTTTACAGCCTTTAGTGTTTCTGCCTAGGCCTGGTTAGAGACGTTTGGTGACAACAAATATATAACAAGATTAAGGCTGGAGCAAACCAGAAAATCAACTGGGCAGAATTTGTCAGAACATGTAGAAACCCACAGTTAACCAGTTTAGAGAAATGTTTCATGAGAAAGAGAAGACATGCAGAGAACACAGGACCCAAAATGACTCCAGGTTTATGGGTCCAATTGGCTCCTTACGGCTCTGATTGGTCAAGGAACCAATCAAAAAAGCACTATTCTTAATCCTTCATTTGAATCTTCTACTGTTCACAGGCCTAATCAGGAGCCACCATTCCCTTCATTTACATATAGGCACAATCAGTCAATCAAAAGACACTCTTGTTGATTATTTACATCTGGTGAGAGGACAAGTAAGTTTTTCCATAGAACAATTACATCTGCCACGAGTGAGCTTTTAACAGGACAGTTGTCACAGTGCCATATTTACATGAGGTTGGGGCCAGTCTTGGTGTTTTGGATAATAAAGGTTCCTTTCCTTCTATCTTTGGGGCCACTGTGAGGTTTCTTCTCTGGCCTGATCTCATTCTGTAGAGTGTACTTTTTTCTGTTTTCAATAAATCTACACCTTCGCTGCCTTTTCTGTGTGTCTTGCCCAATACGTCAAAAAACCGAAGACCTGGAAAGAAGCCCTCACCTGCCAGGACACCTATCCAGTAAGCATTTTATACTATTTCAAGACTTTTACAAATTTAGTCAAAGAGGATTGGATTGGTAGCTTTAGATCATTTGTACAAATATTAAATGGAAATATCATTTAGTCAAAGAGGATTGGATTGGTAGCTTTAGATCATTTGTACAAATATTAAATGGAAATCAGAAGTACAACATCATTAGTAGTTTTTGAAAATAGCATATTGCCCCTCACGAACATTTGGGAAGCCATGCTTTCTCTTGTGAAACTGAGGCTTTTTTCTGGAAAAGAGAGGAAAAAGATAACAAGAAGAAAGATCACAATCTACTTCCTCTGCACATTTTGTAAATAAGTCCATCCTCTAGAAAAAGATAGGTGGTCAAATGGGAAAATAACGTGAGTTAGGGATGCAAGAGAATGCCTCACATTTCATTTGAAGTTAGGGTAACAGGAGAAGGTCTGGGAGGTCATTTTCTTGTTGGAAGAGTAGCCCAATACCCAGATCAGCAAACACGGCCAACCATGTCAAGAGAGGAGATACAAAAAAAAGCCTCATCAGGAAGGTGTGAGACCTGATCTCTGGTCCTCAGCATGTCTGTTTGCTGCTTTAAGAAATCAACTCTTCATATCAAGACACAAATAGGTTAAAATCAAAGAACAAAAAAAGACATACTGGGCTGGGGATTTAGCTCAGTGGTTAAAGTGCTTGCCTTGCAAGTACAGGGATCCAAGTTCGATCCCCAGCACCAAAAACAAAAAAAACAAACAAACAAAAAAAGACATACTATGCAAGCAATAATCAAAAGGTTGGTGTATGTCGATGTCAGACAAAATTCCTTTCAATGCAAAGAAAAGTAACAGTGATAGAAAGAATACTAGAGGGATAAGGAGTTTACCTCATCAAGACTAACAATCTTGAATGTTTATGCACTGAATAACACAATTTCAAAAAGAAAATAAGAGAACTGCAAGGGGAGATAAAGTCACTGTCATAATCAGAGATTAGGGGCTTTTCTTTTTCAACAATTGAAAGAAAAGTAGAAAAAAATTGAGGATAAAGAAAATTTCAACAAATATCAAATATTAATCAACTTCACCTAAGTGAAACTGAAAGAAAATATTGCCAGGCAACAGATGGTTAGGCATTCTTTTAGGGCACATAAAAACAAAGCCACAACACATTCTGGATCACTTTTTAAAAATTCAGGGCTGAGAGAAGTTTAAAAAATTAAAATATGTTTTTAACTGAACTTTTAAATAAAAATGAAAATAATATTGACAATAAGTAGCCTTAAGTATCTATATTGTGTAAAAACAAAGATCTTAAATCAATGCCTAAACTTTCATCATAAAGAAATTATAAAAAGAGAAAATTAAACTCAAAATGTAGGAACAGGGGTCCCCATAGGTAGGGAAAAGATAGAATAAAGGCCTCCTCAGACATTAAACATAAAAACAGCTACATTCCAACAGTTAAGGAGATAAAGGCAAAGAGACTAATTCCAAGAAGGCCCCAGGTAATCTGATTAACATACAGAAAACAAACTCTCCCTTTGGACTCTTAAATCTGCATTAACTAGCCCTAAGGCACCGGGCCCTAAGCTTGCCCTTTGCCAAAAGACAAAGGTCACAGAGCTGAGGGAAATTAAGGCAGAGGTGACAGACAAGCCCAAGAGCCAATCAGATTCCAAGGGCCGACCCAAGGGGAAAAACCTCAATAAAAAGGGGCTACAAGGAAGGGCCCATGAGTATTTCACTTTGGAATGCTCCCTACTCATCGAGTAGCTATCTATCATCTCCCCCCCCCCCTTTTCACCACTTTTAATAAATTGTCCTCTAAATAAATTGTCTTCTCTTAATTTAAACTCAGTTTCTTTAATTCTTTACCTAGCTGGGTTTACAATTGCTGGAAGTATATTTTCTAGCAGGAAGCAGGTCACAGTCTACCTCTGGACGTAACAAAAGTAAGCAAAGAACTGGAAATAATAAAGATCAGTATTAAAATCACTGAACTAGAAAAGAGAAAAAAAATAAATATCAATAAAACCAAAAGCTGATTCTTTGAGAACTCAGTAATAAGCTTGTATAAAGAGTAAACAAGAACAAATGTGGAGGAAAAAAGTCACCCATAACAAGAAAGGTGACCTCTCTACACATTTTATAGACAATAAAAGGCAAAAATAATGATAATAAACAATGCTATAATTAAATGGGTAAATTCTTTGAAAAACAAACTAAACATCACTGGAGAAGGACTGAATAACTCAAGTATCCAGAGTTAATATCCTTCTCCCAGTAAAAACGATAGGCTCAGGTAGCTTCATTCGTTTATTTTAAAAAAAATAAGGAAAAATAATACTAATACTACCTAAACTCTCAAAAGATTAAGGAGAGATGATTACGTCTCAATTCATTCAGTCTGGCATAACCTGGATATAAAAACCATAATGCATTATTAAAAAAATAGAAAAATAAACCATATGAACATAAATGTGAGAATTCAAAACAAAATTTTAGCAAAATAAAACCAAAATATACAAAAAAGACAAGAGTGACAAAGTGCTGGCAGTCTCTTAAGAAAACACTGTACCTGTATCCATCTAGCTTGGGTCCTTGTTGGGGGACAACACAAATTGGAGGCAACACAACAGCAAACAGCAAGCTCCGGGGATGGCCAAATACATGTTTATTAGAAAGAAGAAAAGAAAAGCTCCCCACTCAGTGGGGAGGGGTGTTCTGTAAGGTGGATGCTGTGCGTGTTTAGGTCCACTGGTTTTTTTTAATACAATTTTTGGTACCAGTGTACATGACAGGAAGAAGGGCTGCTCCTGGTCACAGGGAGGCCTTTGATGTCTGGAGAGCAAGCTGCTTCGTCTGCATTTTATTTCTTCCAAGGTATCTCCCTTCATTTAAGGATCTATTCTTTGTCTCCTGTATTTCATTAGGCCCTGATACTACTCCATTTTGGTAGCCTAACTCTCTTAGGCCCCAACTTTTAGTTTACTTTAAGTTACCGACTCAGGACCTGTGCCCTACTGGCCTAACTTCCCCTATCTCCTGGCTTTGACATTACAATATAATTGACCGTATTAATAAATTTTATAATTGTATGAAAATTTTACTGTATACAGAAGATCTGACAACATTCGACTTCTATTTGTGACAACATTTCTTAGCAAAACGAAGAATAGAAGGCAACCTCCTAAACCTGATAAAGCATATCTATAAAAAAAACTTCAAGCATCATACGCAGTTATGAGAGACTAAATATTTTCTCTAAAATCAGGAGCAAAAATGTCCTTTTTTGTCACTTTGACATTTTATGGAAGTTCTAACTTGTTCAGTCAGGCAAGATAAAGAAATAAAAACATCAAAATTGGGAAGGAAGAAGTGTTTCTGACAATGTGATCAGCTATGTACAAAAGCCTGTGGAATCTGTAGAAAAGAGACTAGAACACAATGAGCTAGGAAAGTCACAGGAAAAAATATTCACATACAAAAATCAGTTATACGTCTATACATGAGCAACAAAAAATTTGAAATTCAAATTTTCAAAAATAACATTTAAAATAGTAACAAAATATGAAATACTTTAGAAATATACCTGAGAAAAGATGTTCAAGGCCTGTACACTGAAAATTGCAAAATATGGTGAAAAGAAATGAAAGAAGCTTCAAAACAATGGATAGTTAAATTTTGTCCAGGAGTCAGAGCAATTAATATTGTAATGTCAATTCTCCTCATGCTGCTCTGTAGCCTAAATGCATTCCAAACTGAAGCCAAAAGTTCAGCAGCCCATGCCAAATTTTATAAACAGCTTCTAAATTTCTTACAGAAATACAAAGACCTAGGATGTCCAAACCAACTTTGAAAAATAAAAACATGATTGATCCTTCCCAACATCAATATTTATCATAAAAGCTAAAATAATCAAGACTGCCTAGTACTGATTGATATAAAGACAGACAAATATATGAATGGAATATAAAGTGTTCAGAAATAGATCCACACACATATGAAAATGCCTGTTAGAACTGCTAAAATTGAAAAGACTCACTAAGCCAAGTGTCGGTAATAATGTGAAAGAAATTGAACTGAGCATTTCATACAATCTTAGTGAGCATATTAAAATAGAACAATCACTTTGAAAAGTACTTTGGCGATTTTTTTAAAGCAGTAAATATAAATCAACCATATACCTCATTCTACTCCTGGTATTTTCACAAAAGAAATAAAAACACATCTCTAAACAAAGAATTGTGGACAATTATTTATAGTAGATAGATGGGGTTGGGGAAACCAAAACCAGAAATAACCTCAATGATGACTATCAACTGGTAAGTAGATATGCAAATTGTACTATAACCATATAATACATTTCTACTGAACAATTAAAAACAGATGAACTATTGATACAAGTAATAACATGGATGTATCTCAAGTAATTATTCTAAGTGAAAAAAGCCAGATTTAGAAAGAATATATATTAGTCTACTTCTATAAAATTCTATAAAATTGCAAAATAATCTACAATAACAGAAAGCCTAGGAACTCCTAGCTAGGGTGAGGTAGGATGAGGCAGGAAAGGGACATTTTAAAAATAGAAGCAAGCAAGGAAAAGTGTTATAGTGTTTCTTACCTAAATAGAAAAAACTAAGTCATGAAATGAGTTTTGAATGCTATTACTATTAAGATTATGCTTTGAAATAAAAAGTCATGATAATTTAGTAGCTATAAGTCCAGCTATTTTATTTTGTGATAGATACGCAAACAGCATCTCACTTTAACTTGTGTTACATTTAACGTTGAACAACCTGTGAAGTGTCCTCTTGTTCCTAGATTATGGGAAATAGTACGGAATCTTTGTGAACCTGGACTTTAGTGACTGCAAGGTTCAACATAAATATAAATGCATATCTATCAACTAGCAGGACGTACAAGTGAAGAGGTTGTGCCTCGTTCAAACAACTCTTACAAAATTCTCTTAATCAGACTATGAGTTCCAGAAAGAGCAGTTGTAAATTCACAAGAGTAATCCTTGGTAAGTGTTTACTACACAGATGTTAAGCTAGCCATATTGGAAGAGCTGATTCTCCTGAGCAATTAACCTACTTAGTTCAATTGTATGTAGAAGGGTGAGCAGAGTTCACACAGGGTTGAGTAAAGGCATCGCTAGTAGCCTTTAAAATCTAGGCTAATGAATAGTTTGCCATAGCTACACTGCCAGAGTGCAGAGTGTGCTCCACCGCACTGTGCCAAAAGAAAAAAAAAATTCATCCGTCAGCTTTCCTGTCAGCCACAAGTAACTGCCATCTGCGAAAGAAGACTTTTGCTCCTTTGGAAAAAAAATCAAGGAAAGCTAAAATGTTAACACTTTCTAGGGAGCTTTGTACAAATGACCCAGTAAAATTAAACCCCAAATAGTACCAGGATACTGGCCATGAGCCGCAGTGGACAGGTGGATAAATTTATAACTGCTGACTCAAGAAAAGGCTTAAATGAATTACATGGCAAATTGGTCTCAACTCAGCTGGGCACAAAAGTATGGGCGAAAGAAACGCCCTAAAACATAAAACTGCAGATGGAATTCTCCATGTAGAAACTCTAGGACCTCACCAGTTTTCAGCCACCTAACTTCAGGCCCCTGGGTTAACAGAGACTCACTTTATTCAGTGTTTTGGCACTGGTGAGAGCATGTTCCTCTGAATAGGTGATCGCATCTTCCAAACAGTCAAGACCTCTTTCACAGCCCCATGCATACATAAAACTTTATTGCCAACACTGCGGTTAAAGTTGTGAGCATATGCTGGACACTGATACCTTGGATTTGTCTATACAAGACTTTGTTGCCAGTCGGTTATATTTTCTCCTGCAAGAAATTTTTGTCTTTTAATTTTTGAACATCAACTGCAGTAAGAGATATACTTTATATCATGATCTGGCATCTATAATACAGGTATGATTTTCAAAATATTTTATAACCAGTACGTAGGGACATCAATCTACCAAATTAGGACATTACCCAGACAGCAAAACATCCGCCATACATAACTATATAAACACCATTCCAATGCCAATTGGCTCAATTATTGTGGAACAGAAATTTGAAGAATATTTACTCTTACAATGAATAATGCACTTATGTTTTATTCTGCTCTACTCTATTTCTGGTTTTGTTTAAATGCTGATTATAATCTTCTAAACTGCTTTGGTGATCAGCTAATACGTTATGACTGCAGTTTGATAAAACACTTCTCTTAACAAAGTGGCTTATTTTGCTTTCTTGTGGCAAATTATAAATAACATAAAACTTACCACTTGATCATAGTGAGTGCACAGTTCTGTGATATTAAGCACATTGGTTTTGTCGAGCAATCATCACTACCATCCCTCTCCAGAACTTTCTCATCTTCCATAACTGAAACTCGGGACCTATATTACCTCTGCTTTCAGCTCCTGGTATCCAGCATTCTACTTTCTGTCTCTATGAGTTTGGACTATTCTAACTAATTTATTAAAGTTAAATCATACAGTATTTGTCTTTTGATTACTATTGCACTTAGAAAAATGTCCTCAAGTTTCACCTATATAACATGCATGAGAATTCCCTTCTTTCTAAAGCTGAATAGTATTCCATTGTATGTATTGTAGTTCATTTTTAAGTCAGACTGTTTCTATAAAAGAGGACAGCAAGAATATATGTGCAGTGAGGGACAAATGAAACTAGATAAGCAATTAGTATAAATAGGGCTACAAGGCAAATGCAAAGGTCTCGCATCCTTACATGTTATGTGGCTAAGTGTCTTAAAGAAGTATATGAAAGCTAAGTGATAAAGCATCTGCTAAGCCACATGAGATATTTAAAATGCTCTATGGAATGATAGATGATAACAGATTCTATGATCCTTCAAAAGAAACAGTGCCAACAAATTTTATCCACCAATTCTTCTGCAGTTGGCCAACTGCCAACAGTGTGATCCTAGCAAGAAGCAGCTTCCAGTCAAGAAGCAGAAGCAGACAGAAAATGCAGCTCCTACATCCTGAACTCTACTGGGTCTCTAATGACTTGCGTCGAATTTGCACATATGCTTTATTATCAACTTGTGAGAGTGAAATGCACTTTTCACTTTTAATCTCATGCGATAGGTAAGAGTGTTTTGCGGATGGAGAATGGTATTACAGAATCTTTACGACTCCCACAGCATTTGTTTGCTCCTGTTTCGCTTCTCATAAAAATTAATAATATACTGTTTCTAGTTCACTGCTTAATAGTGTAACTTTTTAACTTTGGGGTAGCAGTCACACAATAAGTGTTCTCAAACATTTAGTCTTCGTCATTGAGGATGTGGTCCTATCTTAGGGTCATATTTTGAAAAGTATATGAAAGGAACATGTGAGAGCGCTGAGGTAAAAGACAGAGTCCTCACAAGAGAGCAAAGGGTCTACACCCCTATTGGGGTAAGACTTCTGTCCTAAGCTCACCACCTCCCTCTAAGGTGAACACAGAAAATTTATTCATGTCTTTGGTTTAGAGGTGACAAGTTGAACACCTACAAGTGCTGGTGTTTATCCAAGTAGCAGCATGTAGACAAACACATGCTGGTATTCTGGTTTTCTTCCACTCTAGGAAAATATTAATTCATTATTATTAATTATTAATTTTTAATTATTAATCTTTCTATACTTCTTGTTTAGGATTGCATAAAATCAAGTAAATTGCATATTTCAGAAATAAATACTTCATGTGCAATGGCAATCCAAGTAACAGACATTTTCATATGAATGATAACTAAAAAGTTAGCAAAGGATTGATTTAAATGGCACTTAAAAGGCAAAAAGCATTTGAAGTAATAAAATTACTGATCAGGAGATAATGCAATTAGCCATAGTCATGAATAATACATTGACTATTTTCTGTGTACCAGATATAATGCTAGTTACCCTTACCTATCATGTTTCTTTTCATCTTCATTACAATTCTTAAAAACGGCTGGGAACTCTACATTCAAGCTTAAAAATGTGGCGAAGAAAGAAGCTATATAATTGGAACCTAGTCTTCAGAAAATAAATTTTACAGATTCTTGCAATTTATATTTATTAGGGAGAAGCTGCAACTGAAAACCGTTGATTCAACAACTGAAATCAAGTAAACAAGACAGTACTAAACACATTGAACTGGGGAGAGGCCAATGTTGGGAAACACGCTCATCAAGCACTTGCAAATGTGGGGCAAAGCTTGGGAAGTTGATTGGTGTAACGAGTCAGGGAGTCATCTGCTACAATGGTAAAAATGTATGAAGTTTCATGAGTATGAAGGTCATGAGCAATGACAACAACTCAGAGTTTTAGAAAGAGAGAGGAGAAGGGGAGAGCAGCAAAAGGGAAGAAATGGCCAGTGATACAGAAAAGCAAGAAAATACCAGGCGCAGAAACAAAGGGAACACAGCCTAAAGAAAGACATTGTGGGCAACTGTGTTAAATGCTCCAGAAAGGCTACAGAGGACCCTTATGGAGAAAAGCCCTTTTCTGACCTTCAAGAGAACGCTTATAAGTCATAGGGTCAAAAATAGACTCCACATGAGGCAAAAGAGATAAAAGTTAATGAGATGCCATTCATCATGCTCTTAGTGTAAGACACTGTGGCGGCGGCAAGGATCGCTGTAGAACATGTCAGCTGCGAAGAATGCCTCAAAGCACTCCCCTGGGCTAGTTATTGTCAGTATTATAGAGCTTCTTGTACGTGTTGTGTCTATACTACTAGTTTTATAACTTGAAACTCTAGGTTTTCTTAATAGTACTTTCTGAATATTGAAAAACAACATATTCTATTGTCCGAGAAGAAATATCATAAAGAAAACAATTATGTAATATTTTTCTTCGCATGAAACACAGATCTGATACTTTTATCCAAAGAATACACAAGTATAAATGAGACAAGCAAAATGATAATAAAAGATATATTAAATGACTGGCAAGATTTCCAGTAAAGATCCCAGTTGTTTCTGCTCTAAAGCACAAATTTCTGTTAGTTGAAAGTCTCTGGCTACAGATGAAGTTACTTGGAATTGTAATTCTATCATGTAACAGCAAAAAATGTAAAACAAGAATCAAGCCTGGTAGTGTTATAAAATTAACTACCCAGTAGCACAAAACAATGTCTAATTTTCTTATAAGATGGATTTCTACACCCAGTTTTGTTCCCAGATTCAAGCATTGATGTTCTGTTCCTTTTACATACACTAAATGAGAATTTCTAATTAAAAGCAACAGAGTATGTTAGTAATAGTAGATTTTATGGATGAAAACGTTAGTCTAAGTCCCCTTTCAGCCTATTCAATATCAGTCATCCTCATACTAACATAATATTTGAACTGACATAAATACAATTTCGTGAAATTTTACTCAATTTTCCATTACATAACTATAGAGCATTGATTTACTTAAATTAATGGTTGTATGAATTATTAAAATCTGCAACATAAATTCTTTTACAGCTAGGAGTCCTCAAGGGATTCACTATTATAAACAAAAATGTAGTATATAATTTAAATAAGAGAAACATATTGTTATTATAAATCACTAAAATGACAAAATGCATATTTTAAGTAATAAAACTAGCAGTGATAGTCATAATTTATATATCAATCCCTATGTGCAAAGTATGATTTTATCCACATTACATTTAACTCTAATAATAATCCCACAAACAGTATTATTAATTTGGCAAACTGAGGTGAAAAAGAGTGTTGAACTCTGTGTATTTCTTCAAATTTTATTAGTCAAAACACTTATCTTCGATTGACAATGTAGGTTTTTCTTAGACCTGCAGTATCAGTTCACATTTTGACACCCAAGTCAAGACAATTATATAATGACTTTTCATATTTTAAATTCAAAAATTTCATGATTCACATTGTTCTTTTATAACTCTTCAACATTTAACAAATAACTGACACAAATGTCCAATTGGCAATTACTGTTCCTAACATATAAGATATTAGGTCTATCTTCAAATCCATCTGTCTATAATAATGAGCCCTCATAAGCACGTCTGTCAATATCATCCCAGTTTATGCTGCCTTCTTACCACTTCAAATTCAAGGAAACTTGAAGCAGCTCATCAGGCACTCTCCCGTCGATCTTCATGATGCAGCGACAGGAGAAGGGTACCTCAACCAGTTCCTGCTTACAGCTGCGGCTAATGCTATCCAGAAGTGCATTAGGTAAAGACTGGAGCAGAACTCACTCCATAAATTCATTTTGTAATGCAATCATTCGGACTGCCATTTATGCAATACATCGTGGCCAAAGCTATTCAGTTTAGTTAAGTTACTGTGAAACAAGCTTCCACAGAAGCCTGTGGCATCATTATTCTCAGAAGTCTTTCAAAAATTAATAAATTCTAACATCTTTGAAGCACTTTCTAAATCTCATTCTTCTAAGTGATTTTAAGTACTTTATACTTGTTATCTCATTTAAACCTTGTACTAACCTTTTGCATCTGTACCTATCATTAGTTTTGTTTGTCAACTGAGGAGATTAAGGCACACAGAAGTTAAGTAACTTGCCTAACATCTTGTAATTGGAAGACTCAAGATTCATACTAATAAAGTTTCAAAATTCCAATTGTACTATATTTGGACAGTTACCTACACCATTTCTTATAGCAACAATAGTTCTACATAAAAATGATCAGATACTCTAAAGCAGCAAAACAAGCCTTACTATGCACATTCACATGCAACCAAACAAATCTAAAATATAATTAGAGTATAACATGAATGCCAACAATATTCCTTACACAAAGTTAACAATGCATTTCTACAAGTCCATAAATGAGTGTACATATGAATATATATAAAACATGGTGAGATGTATAAGTAAATATATATATATAAACATGATAACTATACATAATATATTACATAGTGAAAATATATATAATAAATGAAAAAGAGAACATACAGTATGGCTAATATATTATTTTAGAGATGACTTAGTAGGTTTTATTGTCAATTAAAGTCTGATTTTAGAAAACTAAATTCAAATATGTACCAGAGTATGTATTTTGCAAAATGTTCTTCATTAAAGATGTTTGTTTGTAAATTATCCATTGTTTCTGCATATATACTGTTGATATGACAGAGTATGTTAGTAAGAGTAGATTTTATGGATAAAAATGTTAGTCTAAGTCCACTTTCAGCCTATTTTATATCAATCATCCTTATACTAACATAATACTTGAGGCTGAGACAGGAGGATCACAAGTTGCAGCCTAGCCTGGACAATTTAGAGTCTTAGTGAAATCATGTCTCAAAAAATTTTTTTAAAGGATTGGGGATTTAGCTCAGTGAAAATGTCAACCCCCAGTATATGAAAAGAGAGAAAGAAGAAGGGAGGGAGGGAGAAGATAGAGGGAAAGAGAGAGAGAGAGAGAGAGAGAGAGAGAGAGAGAGAGAGAGAGGAAGAGGGAAAGAATATAAGCATAAAAATGCTTTGCAAATAATATTATTGTGTAACCTACTTTTTAAACTTCATCATCGTGATTGTATAGTATGCTCTCAAGTGGCTAGATCATAATGTATTTAGCACCCAATTACTAGAAAATTGGGTCGTGCTTATTTTTTATTATCATTATTAATAGTCCATTGTTAAACTTGGCCAATTTTATGTGTAACACAATATCATTGTTTTAAAACTAATATTTATCTTAATCATTTTCTTTATTCTCGAAATCGAGAAGTGAGCTAAATGCGTCATTTGTAAGTAGTTTCTTAATAAATTTTATTCTTTTCTTTTTTCTTTATATTTTTTATTGTAGATTTTTGCAATGCATAATGATTACATTCCTTGTGTGGAGTTGGTAAATTTACACAACACATATTAATTCTTTTTTCATCTCCTATCCTTCCTCTTCCCTCCTTCCATCTTCTGGTCTCCTTCTGTTTTGCGAAAGGTACATCTTCCTATTTCTTATTTCCTGTCTTTTATTGAATTAGAGAGTGCTCCATTCCTGGAACCTTAATTAAACTAGAAGTAAAGAAATTAATTGTTGAAGAGATAAAAGGATTTATGCATTCTAGTAATTTAACATTTCCCAAAGAATATTCTATAGAACTGCAGTTATAAAGTACTGTATGTTAATATACATCATATTAAAATATTTTAATATGTTGTGTATTACAGAAAAATTAAAAATTTAATATGTCTATGTCTTAGGACTATTTATATTTTTGGTATGCTAATATTCCTTGTGAATATTCCAGAATGGAATAGAGTTTAGCTGCATTCCAAACTTTTCATTTTGCTGCTCTTTTTTCATATTTCACAATACTAGTGTCTTCCCAATTAAATACACATCAGGGAACATCAGACTAAACATTCCATAAAATTTCTTCCATTTCTGAAATTATTTGAATATAGACGTTTTCTCAAAGCAAAATTATTAATCTGAAGGGAAGATAAACAAACATGACGTCTAGGAATAAGTAATGATAGAAAAGCTATTTCCTCAGATGTGTACATGAGTCTTTTGGAATCACAAGGATTTAAGTTCCAAAATATGACAAGAACCAAAATAATATCGCTTTAAACAAGACAGAAGGTGGTAAGCCAGTTTTTCCAGCACCATTTATTAAAGAGGCTATCTTTCTTCCAGTGAGGGTGTTTGGCTCCTTTGTCGAAGATGAGATATTTGAGTGTGTTTGGAGTTATTTCTGCATTTTCTAGCCTGTTCCATTGGTCCTCGGGTCTGTCTTCATGCCAGTACCATGCTGTTTTTATCACAGAAGCTTTATAATATAATTTCAAATCAGGGACTGTGATGCCCCCTGCCTTATTCCTGTTGCCCAGAATTGTTTTTGCTATTCTTGGTCTCTTCTGGTTCCAGATAAATTTCATCATGATTGCCTTTTCTAATTCTGTGAAGTATGGTATTGGAATTTTGATTGGAATTGCATTAAATCTGTATAGTAATTTAGGAAGTATGGCCATTTTCACTATGTTGGTTCTTCCTACCCACGAACATGGGATGTCTTTCCATTGTCTGAGATCTCTTTCAATTTCCTTTTTTAGAGTACTGTAGTTTTCAATGAAAAGATCTTTTACTTGTTTTGTTAGATAGATTCCTAAG
>PVJO010021744.1:0-29403 GCA_004026905.1 Hystrix cristata | reverse complement strand
CTACACAAATATTTTATACTATTCAGATGACATATATACATACATGTTACATATACAAATAATCACAGATATGTGTATATACAAATGTGAAAATCCTGTGTATTAGTCAGATTTCTCATCACTGGGACACAATACCTGACACTCAAAACTGAAAGGAGGAAGAATTTAACGTGACTCACGGTTTCAGGAGATTTAGTTCATGGTTGGCTGACTCAAAGGCAAAAATATCATGGCAGAAGGACATAGTCAAGCCAAGATGGTGAACAGAGCAGGGAAGCAGCACCAGAGAGGAAGTAGGAAGGCTAGATACAGTGCCCAAGCTCAAACCTCCATGACCCACCCAAACACACCTAGAAGTGTGCTCCACCAGTCTTCTGCGTGGCTCCCAAGCCAATCAAGTTGGTACAGTCATGCCAGACTATCATACTTTGCATATATATATATATATATATATATGTATATATATGTCTTAGGGAAGAGTCTTGCACACAGGAAGTGCTCAGCAAGCATTTTCAGTTCTTCCTCTTCTGTCTCCAGGATGAACTCTATTCCCTAGGTGACCTGGTCATGACTTCGATCAATCCAACCTGAGTAAAGTTCACATGCGTCAATTTCCGGCAAAAGATTTTACAGCTGGCTCCTCCTTCAGTGCTCTTGCTTTTCTTGTTACACTGAAACCAATGACAACACAGACAGTGGATGGTCTTCTTGCCTGGGTACCGAAGGAGTGGCATCAAGAGCAAAACCTCAGGAATCCCTAGGCAGACGATAAGAATGAGGAGTGCACCTTTGGAGCCTGCAGGTACTGGAGTTGTTGGTATCATAGAATAACCTACCCATACTTAGCCAATAACACGTGTGTTGTTCTTGTTATAGTAGTAGTAGTTGTTGTTGTTGCTACTGTCGTTACATTAGAACATGCCCAGTAGTGTTTGTAGAGAGAATGTAGAAACGCTTACATTTTTTAACCTGCTGTGTGACATACACTGAAGGATCCTTATCCGGACCATGAGGTGCAATCCAAATTGCCTTAACCATCTTCCATTTAGTCCCCCAATGGCTTCAAGTCAATCCCCAGACGAGAAAGGAGAATGGATGCAGCCAAGGCCAATGATATTTAATCATACTTATTAATTTCCAGGTAGAAGTTAAGTTTATAGCATTATAAAATGAAAAAGTACTCCCTTGCCTAACTCCTTAGGAGATAGGCCTGAATGTCATTCTGGGTTTATTTCTCTGGAGAATTAAGTGCTTGGATTCCTTCAAAGTTTAATTAAATTGTCACATAACACATAAAATAGCAAATAAAACAGGCTTTTCCTATGTCCTGGTGTTAATTTTATGTCATCAAAATTGTTTAGCTTGTTAGCTGCCTAACTCCGGCTGCCCCAGTTCCCAATTAAGGGTTCTATATGAATGTTTTCTTCCACTTAAATGCCAACTATGGTTACACTCTTGTTAAACTTTTCATTTCCTTAGGGTTGTACGTGCTAATTTTTTAATAGGTTCTTGATCACTTAAGTTTTATGCTGTGCAATTCTTAAGAGCAGAAGTAAATTCAAAAAGTTTACTCAAAGGAAAAGTGTCAAGAAGCTGAAGTATTTGTGAAAGAGACTTTACATAGTATCAGCTCCATCCTATTTACTGTGGAGATGGAGAAATTGAGGTTCTGAGAGGCGACCTGAGTTGCTCACAGTTACATAATGAGTAAACAATCATGATGGGGTAATAATCCAGGAAAGCAGGCTCTGAGGAAGGTGCTGGTAAGTGTCTGCAGCTGCTGTTGCACCCAATCCCCTCTTCTCCACTCAGCAATATTTCCTACCTGGGTCTCATCATCTCTTAGTCTAATGGTGCCCTAATCTTTTGTATTAGTCTTCCTGGGTGTAGGAACACTTTTATTTACCCTGCAACCCATCTCTCCCCCATTCCTTACATTTTATTTAACACTATTTATTTCTGTATATTTCAGTAACACTGTTTTATAAAAAAATTACCTTCTTTCTGTCCCCTGCTGTTTCCTGGGATCAGGGCCAAGTCAGGCCTGGACCTGAATGGCTGGGCTTGTCATTCTAATTTAGCCAGGATTCTATTGAGATAACTGAGATCGTGATGTCATTTCATATACATATTTTTAGCAGAAATAAATAATATATTGAGTGCCATGAATGCATGCATTGCATCCTAAATTCAATCACTTATTGTATTCAACATATGTTTAATGAGTATCTATTTTACTTCAAGCCTTTTGCTATTTATTGTGGATTTAAGGATAATTGAGACATAGCACAGGTCCTAGAAAGTTCATACATGAAAGGACACAGATCAGAGATAAACATAAGACAGTGTAGTGGAGTGATGGACAAACTTTTGTAGGGTCTAAGAAGAAAGAGAATTTCAGTCTCCTTCGGCTAGGTAGGGACTTTTCAAAAAGGAACAAAGACTCAATCTGGTCTTTGAAGGATGAGTAACAGCTTTCTTCTAAATGAAGAGAAGAAGCAGTGCAATCCAAACCTCTGAATGTGAGGGGATGCTGGAGAAGCCAGCAGGGAAGGGAGTAGGGGGCCGATGTGCCAAGAACGCTCCGCAATCTAGCATCCAGAAGATTTTCAGTGTGTTCAAGGATTCAGTTCTGTACAAACCAACTTGAAAGTTTAGCAAAAATTTCTACTAAGATGGAAAGACTGGCCTTTTCAATAAGTCCTTTCAGCAACTTCTAAAATGAGGAGGCTCTGAACTAATATTGGAAATGGAGTTTTTTCCCTGCGTGAGGCACTCTTCTAAGCATTTTCCATGCATTGTCTAATTTAATATTTACAAGAAATCCATAAATACTCTTACTCAAACAGTTAGGTCTTAAAAATCCTTGGGACTAGGTCAACAGGTGATGGCAGTCTTGTTAATTATTGGAATAATAGTAGTCATTTGGGAGCTGGGAAGAGGAACAGATGTGTTGTATTGAGCAGAGGGGAGTTGCTCTTCTGACCACAGAGTTGTTATACACAGGTGCACTCGTGTTCACACACATTTCCTCAGTTGTGAGACACCTGCCGGAGTGGGGCGACAGCAGCCTGCTGGGACTTCTTACCTCTAGGATGAAGTTTTCACAGGAGAAGCTAAGCTGATAGGAGTTACTTTCATTATCCAGCAAATTAGACTCAGTGTGCCCGCCAAGATTTGCTGGACCCCACGTAGTCTCCAGGATGTAGTCTCTTGTTCACTGATTGAGCTTTTGTTTTTTGAGACAGGGTCTCACTATGTACTTCAAGCTGTCCTTGACTCACTATGGAGCCCAGGCTGGCCTCAAACTCACATCGATCCTCCTGTCTCAGCCTCCCAAGTGCTGGGATCACAGGCATGTGCCACCACGCCCAGCTTTCTCTTGCTCATTGGAAAGCACTAGCACTACTACCTAACATGGCCTATCATCTCAATCTCTCCTAGGGTGAGAACTAGCCTCAGACCTGTCTCCAGTGATGCTACTATTTCAAGAGCCACAGCACCTCCACCCCCGTATAAACCAAGCCAAACTCAAATAGGCTCTGACTTCTACAAATTGCAAAATTAGATGTAACAACAAGCCTTGCGCATTACCCAAGCACAGGGACTGTGCCAAACAGTGGGGTTGGACAGCACACTCTAAACCTTCAGAAGTTACTGGTTCTTTGGTGAACACTTTATTCTCTAGACATCAGTAAAGAGAATCAAAGGAATTTCGCCTTTACAAGCAGAGGTAATGGATTACCACTTCTCCCCTCCAGGTTATTTTAACACTATTGCTGTATGTCAAAACATATTCTGTGGAGACCTGAATTATCTAGTCATTCCTCAGGACATCAGGCACATTCACTCTACTAGTGACACCATGCTAATTGCATTGGGTGAGTAGAAGGCGGCAAGCACTCTAGGTGGCCTGTTAAGTTGTACGTGACTCAAACCCCATGATCACACTCTATGCGCATTATCATATTGGTGGGAATTTTTATGTCCAGTCTTTTGGCATGTACCAAAACATCCCCTCCACCTTAAGAATACATTTATTCCTACTTGAAATTTTTTTCGCTAAATAAGCACAGACTTTTGTGGGTGTTTTGGATTTTGAAGGCAGCATATACTAGGGAATCTCGTTCTGACACAATAATTGGGTAATTTAAAGGTTTCTGCTTTTAATTGGTGCCTAGAGTAAGAGAAGGTTCTCTAGCTAGTCCCCAAATCTATGCAAACTTTTCAGTCCCTGGAGCTTTCTGACCTGACAGTGCCCACAGCACAGACACAGACATTATACAACAACAATGTGTGGAATCTCTGACAAGCCCCCCTCAGAAAGTCACAGTGCAGATTCTCAAGGAAAAAAATACTCGTACTTTGAAAACCAGCTCCTGGCATTAGACTCTTAGTATCTGAGTACAAAACCCCAAATGCTGTCTGACTTGCCCACTATGGATATGCACACATATAAAAAGTCATAAATGTAGATGAGAAAGCAGTGATACATTGTATAGTGACTGGGGTACAGAATCAGATGGAGCAGAGCTAGAGGGCCTGAGAATATTTCATTAAAGATGGCCCAGACACTCATGTAACTGGTGTGTATTATTCTGATGCCTTGTCTTTATCTCAGTATGGCCTAGTAAGGGGAATAGAGTATTCCCTGTGACCAACTAACAGAAAAGAAATAACTTAACTACTTCATGACAGCCTCATCTTGAGTTGGCCCTGAACAGCTTGAGGAAAGACACAGATGGGGAGATGTGTGACCATTGGTAGGCTGTCCATTTTATTTGTGGGGAGAAGTGAACTGAAGTATGGATATATGTTGACCCCTTGTCTATGGTGAATGGCTTGGTCAGGTAGTTAGAATCTTGATAGGCACAGGATTAGAAAATTAAAGAAAAGGAAGTCTGAGGAAAATGTATAGAAATAGATCGATAGAACTGGCTGCAAGGATGCTCACTTTTATGCCTCTAATGAATGCTCACTAGAGAGCTCATGTCATAGAAAAGACACTGAGCATTCAGGTGGATGGAAGGATGAAAATACCCAGCGGGTGGATGAGGACTGGCCCTTTCCTCTCCGCTATCCCAATTTTTGTGCAATAGACCTTTGAGGATTTTATATGTGGTGGCACAGATGGAATCTATACAGAAGCTTAATCCAGGTCTCCTCTTTCTAATGTGAAAGGCACGGCCTTCATGGCTTACCCAGAACATCAGTGCAGACCAGCAAAATTCCATGGCAGGCATCACTCTGCAAGCTGATTAGCAAGATACTCAGTGGGAGGTTGACTACATCAGTTATACTCCACTATTTTTAAGGAGATTGCAGAGTAATTGATACATACTTCAGATAATAGTTTTCCTTCTGCGACCAGAGTGCCTTCCCCAGCATCACCAGCCAAGGATGGACAAAATGTATCACCTGTGTTTTCCTTGCAATATTACTACAGACTGAGGGATTCAGCTAATGTAAAGTGCCTTCTCCCTCAGGCTCACACCATGGTGTTTACTGATCTAACCTGTATCCCATTACCCCAAAGTAGGCAAACTGAAAGAATTGTGGTTTAAAGCATGGCCACAACCATTTGTTTACATATTATTTATCATTCTTTACCACAGAAACAGCAGGATTTAGTAGATACAGCAGAAATGGTATGGTCCACAGAGCCTAAAAGATTTACTACTGTGCCCTCCAAAGGAAAAAAACAAAGCGTCTATTCCTTATATCAAACTAACGGCTTCTGTATGAATAAACATAACGAATGGTCACCAGAAGTACTGTGACTTGTGATAGACCAGACTTGGTCATTCCATCATCACCACAGTGATCCGCCTAAAGAATGTACCTTCTATGCACTCTGTTATGGGTTAGATCTAGAATGTCCACCAACATCCTCTTAGGTTAAAAGGCAGGGCTTTGGGGAGGTGATTGGACAACAGAGGCGCTGTAGGTGGCCTGCTGTTAAGTGGTGTGATGACCTGGTCAGAGCGGGTCACTGAGGGCATGACCTGGAAGGATATATTCTTGTCCTCAGTTCCTCCCTCCTCTGTTTCTCATTCACCATGAATTGAGCAGCTTTCCTCCAGCAGACCCTTCCATCACGCCCTTCCTGCCTTGGAGCCAGCTGTCTTTGTACTGAATCCTCTATAAGCTACCACAAACCTCTCTTCCTGTAAGTTGTAGATGTCCTGCATTGTGTCTCAGCAGTAAGGAAAGAAATTAAGACATTCTCCAACACAGACTGGGATGGCATGACATCCTATTTCAAGGGGGGAGCTGTGGTGGAATCAGTGACTACCATCCAGCCACTTTAGGCTCCTCATGCCAATAAACTATCAGGAAAAAAGAGTAGCTATTGAACCTCTGACTATAACCAACCTTCATTTCCAGGGTTGCTGCAATAAGAGAAAAGTTTATTTGAAAGGTATTCACTGTGGTGCCCTTTAACAATCTTGGCTACTATAAATGGGTCAATGAATAATCATGACTTTTCAAAGGAAGTGGGGACTCAGACACCTCACAGATAAACATTTAGGTCACTAGCAAGCAATCTAGAACAGACAAAGAGCTGTCCAAGAATAAGGGAAACTTAGAATGGATCACAGGGAAAGAGAAAATAAAGATTAGTTGTGGCCCCAGAACTACAGCAGGGTTTGTTAATCCTACCCAAATCTTCAAGGAGATTGCTACTGGCCACCATCTGGAAGAAATGGAAGAAACAAACACACTGTTTTCTTGTACCATAGAGGGAGAACTAGGAATCATACGACAGCGAGTGTGTCTGAATGGTGCAGGAGGCAGATCCACTTGCACATCCTCAGATTCCTTAGACCCAGCTCCCCCCTGCTGTAGGATACTTGCTCCATCATTTTCTGTCCTAACCCTGCTGGCTGTCTCATCCTTCCCTGACTGAAGACTAGGTTCTGGTTAGATCTAGAATGATTTAACCACGGAACCCCCAACTGCCAAGTCCGGCCCCACTGGACCCACAGATATTCTGCCCTTTCCTGCCACTTCTGGTTTCATTTGGAAGACCTCACCAGGAGGAACGGACCTGCTTTTGCAGTGGCTACCTGCAGGGGTTTGGCAGCAGCATGTGCGTGTGTAGATGAGCTGATACCTTGTGGACCAGGAAGACAGAAGATGGGAAGGAACTGAGAGGAAACCATGCCCTTCTCCTGTATGGGCTGACAGTTCAGAGAAGAAATGCTGACATTTGGCCTGTCCAAAAGTGCACTGTGCCAATCCCTGCAGCTGAGCATTCCTGTGAAACTGGCCAGCTGGAAGTTCTGCTTCCTCATTCTTGCCGTCCCTCCTTCCCAGTCTCACTTGCTCTTTTTCTCCTTTTTCTCTTGTTTGCCTGAGATTAAACCTCCTCAGAAATCCTTCACATGCCGTGTGTGTGTGTGTGTGTGTGTGTGTGTGTGTGTGGTACTGGGGATTCAACCCAGCACCTTTGCATTGAGCTATATCCCCAATCTCAAACCCTTTTTATTTTTTATTATAAGACAGGATCTTCCAAAATGACTACTTTGCCCAAGCTTGTCTCAAACTTGCAATCCTCCTGCCGCCCAGAGTACTGAAATTACAGCTATGTGCTACCATGCCTGGCTTCACATGCTATGTTTACGCTCAATTTTTTGTTCATTTTCTAATAGACCAATAAGAGATCTTACTTGAACATTAATCATGGGGCTTAACCAAAGACAATAATCAGAGAGTTTATTCAAAGTGGTTCACCTCAGGGACATCCAAAGTATTCTTTATTCTGAACTACTGAGACTCAACTAAGCAGAAATAAGAATAAGGCTTGAGATCAGAGAGATCTCATTTTGACACTCGGTCTGTAATTTAGTTGGCCTGGCAAAGTAACGTATCTTATCTGAAACTCTTTCCTTATCTGAATATTGGAAACAGTCATGTCTGTATAGTAGGGTTCTTTTGGAAGGCAACATATAAAAGCCAATACATTGCTCAGCACTTGATAAGTAGTCGATAAATCTGGACTTTTCCAGCTTGTGGTTCTAGCCCTTAGGTCTGGTGAGCCCAGTGGATATGCTAGTTTCAGATCTCCTTAGTTCCTCGCTTCTGTTCAAGCTCAAGGCAAGGAAGCCACACAGTAGAAGGCTCTGTGTCACTTCCAGGGATAGTTCATTTCAGTAGTGACTTCCACATGGTAAGAGACTGATATTTCTGGCATGCAGGTGTCCTATGTTCTCCTGAATACCTAACACATCTTGGAGACCTTATGTCGTTCATCAAAAGAGTCTTGCAAGGGACATCTTCCATCTGCAGCTTCTACCTTTGCTCTCCTTTTGGCAGAAGACAAATGAGAAAATATAATTCATAACCATTTTTACACAGTACAGAAAAAGCAGTTTGGTATTTGATTTGGCAGTGTTGGCCAACGAACTTCCCCTGAATCTTAGGATCAACCTCTGTGAATAAATTGTCATTTCCAACCTTCTGGGTAGGACATTCTTTTCTATTGATTCCAGGAATATATCTGCATAAATATGAATATCAACATGCAAATGCATGGAAATGAGGCCCAAATGGGGCTAAATATAGGGCCGTAAAAGAAAATTAACTTGTCTATGAGAGCATATAAATGCTCTATATGAGAAAGGCATTTAGTTATTGTTCTCTACATTCATGAAATCTACTCAGAAGGAAATTGCCTACAACAAGAGAGATCTTAATTAAAGGTAAGGAAGAACCACTTGGTTTTCTCAGAGGAGGGAGGTAAACAAAAATCTAGAGTAGGCTGCTTAGGAAGAATGCAGCCTGTCTGGTTTGCATTGGCCAGAACACAGAATATGTCAATATACCCAGAGGCATGAAGGCAGAAAAAGACGGCTTCGAGACACAAGATGTCAAGGCAGGGAAAGATCTGAGCATATAAGCATTCTGAATTCCTCTATGCTACTTTGTATATAAGGAAACTAAGGCACAAACAAGTTCAGCAGGTTCCCTGGGGCACAGAGTTATATGGACCTAGGTAGTGGGAGGAAACTCAGTGAGGCATCTCAAGGGTCCCAGCGCCAGGAGTATCACCGGTTAAAGGCACACAGGCAGAGAAGCCTCAGCTCTGTACTCTCAGGACCTCCACTGTCCCCAGGCTGATGGGACAGTCTAGAAAAAGATACTTGGAAGGAAACCAAGGAATGAAGAACAGGTGGGAACAAAGAGAAGCAGGAAAGGGTAAGAACTCTGCAGTCAGAGATTTACTGACAGTTTCAGCCTGAATGTCTCTGACCATTAATTGTGATGTATCAGCTTGCCTGGAGTAAGAAGCACCTGACAGTCTAGGAAAACACAAGTATTGGTGTTTCTGTCACGTGTAGACTAGCTGACTGAGGCGTAAGACCCACCCCAGATGTGGGCAGCTGCAACCAAAAGGCTTGTGGCCTGAATGAAATAAAAGGTAAAGAAGAAGGCAGTGTGTCTATTTTAAAGAACTTCAGTCTTCTTGAGCAGATGTGTCCTTTGCTGCCAGAGATTTTGGAGCCTCTTACCAGAACTCTCCAGTGAGCTTCCAGGCGTTTGCTAATGCTGTGTCCCCGACCCCTCTTTTCCTGTGGCTTCCATTTTCTTGGACTAGGCAGCCACTGGCTCCTCCAGCTCTCCAGTGCCAAGATGGTTATTGGGGATTTTCCCACCTACCTAATAAATACCTTTGTGTAATTATACATAGATTTTTCTACTGATTCTGGGTCTCTAGAGAACCCTAACTAATACAATGACCCCATTAGATATGTGACCACCAGGTCTGAGGCCTGTCAATGGCTTATCCTTGGTGTGTGGGCAATTTTTCTCCACTCCCCAATTCAAAGCAAGCCCCAGAGCGCACCTTGCCAGGGAAGTCTCCTGCTGTATCATACCTGAAGGTCCGTACCTCACAACAGGGAGGTCAGAGAAATACGCAAAATAGACTTCACAATGATATGCCTTAGCCCCTCCTCTAGATGGCATCCTATCCCTAGAGTGAGGTAAGGATCTGTGTCTTATGCATCCAAGAAAGGCCCTCAGCACACAATACAAGGCCTTGTTAATGGAGGTTTTAAACAAATACCCCCTCACATCCCAAAACTACCCACTTAGCCTTTACTATGCTTCTCGGACCTGACTACTAGTCACAATGAGCACATTTCATCTGTAAACCAGTCAGCACGACCTACTACACTTCCTACCATGTGGAGCTACAGTTTTCCACTACTCTAGGCAAGCACAGCCTCTTCCTTTCCAAGTTACTGTCTTTGGCCTTTGCCCCTTTGCTCATCTATCAGCTAAACTTTCCCGGTACCCTTCGGAATCCATGGATTTCCCATATAAAAAGTAAAACATGGCTAATCTCATCCAAATCTCAGAAACTGTCTGTTTTTTCTCTCTAAAACAAAGAAGCAAATCAAAGGTCCAAAAAGAAAGATATAGGATGAGATTGAGTGGAGATGAGAACGCATCCAAAGTTCAGGACACTGGCAGTGCTTAACAAAGAGAGCCAGTTCACCCCTTCTGGGTGGCAGAGAGAAAGTAATCAGGTCTATGTAAGGCTTTCTATATAGACACCAAAGAGTGAGATGAGTCTGTTACAAAAAATACTAGAGAGGAGAAGAGGGGTAAAGAAAGCAGAGCAGCAAAGTCATCAAGTGCTTCAGGAGTAAGCCTGTTTGGGAATCCAGCATGATTTCCCACCCGTGTTCCTGAATCGCCTTCCAAAAGTGACTCTCAAGAATGGAGGCATTTGAGCTAGATGGTCAAAGAGGGACAGACCTCAGATGATCCAAATCTTTCCCCCTTTCATTTACAAAAGGTTTTGCTGAACATGACCTAAGGAAATATCCCTACCAGGTGCCCTTGCCTTCCATGTGGGCACAAGAGAAAGGAAGAACAAGAAGGAGGAAATACAGGCTCCTGCCCTTACAGTAGGGAGACCCTGCCCCTTGGTCCAAGGACTCCTAGTCTTTGTCTTGAGCTCCACCCAGTCTGATGCTTTCTCCTCCCTCATCAGTAGGGTTGTCAGGAGGTGGGTGGGCAGAGGCCCTGGCAAGAACAGATGGCTGAGAGCCCGTCTCCCCCACACTTGGCAACCAACATGAACACTTTCATACATTGAATATTTTAAAATTTTCATTAGTATACATGTTTTCAGTATATGATGTGTGCGTTCATCGTGTGGAGTTGGTACGTGTACCTAACATACCATGTTCTTTTTACGCCCCTTTGCCATCCCCTCAATATAGATAAATAATAAAATAAATAATAGAAATAATAGCTGTCACTTAATGAAGCAACATCAAAAATGTATTTAGCATAAGATACCTATTTTACAAACACTGCTTATTTTAATCCTCACAAAACTCCTTGAGATCTGCATTATTAATACTATCTCTGTTTTACAGATCAGGAAATGGATAGGAAGCCTCCATGATCTGTCATCCAAAGAAGCACAGAATGTTCTGGAAATCTATGAAGGTGTGCGTGAGGTGGCATCTTATGTGACATAATTTGAAGGGAACAGAGAAATATAATAAAATTGTTGACCTTGGAGTAATCCATGACTCCTGTCTTTAATTTTCTATTCTCAATCTATGACAAAATCCTTCCAGTTCTGTCTTCAGATTTCCACATTCTGAACAGCCTCACTTTCATCCCTGGTCTACATCCCCATCCTCTCTCCCTAATGGATCTCTCTGCCAAACTTCACTCTGTTTTCAGCACAGCAGGCAAAGCTGGCCTGTGAAAAGTCAGTCAGTTCATGTCTCTCCTTTGCTGGGGACAGACCCACCCCTTCCTCCCAGCCTTTGCTGGCCTGGGAAGTTCCTCTAACAAATACCCATAAACTCTGCTGCCTGCCAACTTTTTCTCAGAAGTCACCTGTCAGGCTTTCCCTAGACAACCTCTCTGAAATTTCACCTTAGCAACCATTACTAACACTGTAGACTGAGACCTCATAATTTCTGGGAAGATTTTTTCCATATTTCCACATCCAGATGTCTTTGTAATCAAGATGCATCTTGGGGTTGACCACATGTCTGGGCTTGGGTTCCTCAAGGATTGGGCTTGGGCCTGGGGAAAAATACCATGACATATACCCAGTGTCAAGAACTTTACCACACTGCATGAGGTGTTTGTTCACTGCTGAGCTGCCCCTTGTAGGGTCAGACAAGCGAGCGAACAGTTGCTCTGGCTCAGATGGAATTTGGGACTCCAACATGCAGGTGTGACCCACTGAGGTTGTACTGTACTCACATGTGTCCCTTTAAACTAGTACTTCTTTATTTATTTCACACTACATTTCTTTCTGGGTAGCTCATGGAATAGTGTGGCATCTTACAACCCCTGATATCTCTGACCTGCTAAAAGATGACAATAACTTTCTCACTGACTTTGCTTCTCTACCATTCAACACCAATCCCCATGATAGTACCTAGTCTTCTAAGATGGGTGAAAGGGCAAGCTGCATTTTCTGTATATATCTGGTACACAGTAGGACTTCAATAAGCCTTGCTTGAAATAATGAAGTGAGTGAATAAATGAATCTTATATGCAGATGTAACTAACTGAGATATTCCTTTGAAATTCCAACCACAGGCAAGTTTAAAATCATGACAAGAAGAAGTTAGTGGCTGGAGCTTGTCCTCTTCGCATGGTGGGTGACATTGGTCCTCCAGAAGGTTCCAACATCCCTTACCCAGCGTCTTTCAGAGAACAGTTCTGGGTATGGATCAAAGCCCAGGATGCCACGAGGGTACAGACTGGGAATGGGGCTACCTGGGTATCGGGGGAGAGCTGGGAAGAGGGGCTTAAGAGTGAGGAACAACAGTTAGATGAAGGCATTTACATCTCAGTGGTGTAGTCTTCCCTCAGAAAGTCTTGGATTTGGGGGAGCATTTTGTTCTGTCTTCCACACTGAGTGTGGCTGCAGGATGAAGGGTAAGTGGAAGAAGTCTCACTCTGCCCCTGGATAGTCTGGTGGGAACAGAGCCAGGAGCAGTCAGCAGGACCTCAACAGGTGTCTCTTATATTTAGTGTCTTCTGTGGTCTCACGGGGAATCAGGGTCTTCTTGGAGTGCTGTGTTGAGCCACATGCAACTCATAAGTATTTCTTTTAACCCAATCCAGCTCCCCAACACCAGATTCCTACAGGAAATATATACCCGAACCAAAAGTCACAAATAACCACAAAGAGCTTTCTAAGGTCCCAGCTACTGGCTGGTGGTGTCTATTTAACAAGGAAAAGGTGGCTGAAGTAACTTCCGGCTCCCTCATTATTGCTGTCCCTCTGTGCAGGTGCTCTCTACTCTGATGGAAACCTCTTCCACAACCACCCCCTTGTCCCAGTTTCAACTCAGTTTGCCTTCTCTGGCTTCTACTTGACCTTTTCAGCCTCGTTTCATGTTACAGGCTTGCACACAATCCATGTTTCAGCCGAACGCAGAAAGAATAACTAGTTTTACAACTGACTGCAGGACAGAGATTGAGGAGATGAGAGAAACAAACCAGACATCTCAGAACGAAGCCAAGTGAAGCTTGTACTTGCCACCAGTGTAATATTCCTCATGGAGAAGGCAGACTGAAATCAGAACACATTACCTCTCAGCGTGGGCTATGCTATAAATGTAGCTGTCACATTACTTAGAGCACAGTGAAATGAAAAGTTTATCTAAAGTTCATTACTTGCTAACCACACACCAGGCTCTGGACTAGTATGTTCACATATAATAACTAATACATTGATTTTATATATTCATCATCTACAACATGGTATTTGAAATATGTATGCATTGTGTAATGGCTCAGTCAAGGTAATTACCATTTTTTGTCTGAAGAATACTTAAAATGTACTCTCTTAGCAATTTTCAAGAAGACACTATGTTATCAAGTGCAGTCTTCATGTTGTACAACAGATCTCTCCAACCTATTATTATTCCTTTTACATTCTTTGTATTACCATTCGCTGACTTGATGCCACACTGCCCAGAAGTAGCTATTATCATTTCCATTATATAAGCAAGCCTCTGAGACTCAGAAAAAGGTAAAGCCATGCGACTTGTTAAGCAAAAGATCTGGGATTAAACCCCAGTGTAATGCCAATGCTCTTGCCCTTTTCCATGTATGACACATTATCTAGAACACTAATTTCAAGTCGAGCCTATGTGAACTAAAACCCAGAGTGGTACATACATACATCCTTTAAATACAGGAATTTAATAGATCACTCCTAGAGTTTGAAAAGCTAATACTATTTTTTCCTCATTGACATTTCTCAGGATGAATTATAATTTCCCTATTTGACAGATGAGTAACTCAAGAAAGGTATAGCACAGTCATGGATTTCCTCTACTCAGCAGATCCTTTGTGCTCATTTTGTTTCAGATAACAGAAGAGCTATAACCCAACTGGCCCTCTATGTATGTATTCATTAGGATATGTTTGTCTGCAGGTAGTAGAAAACCCAACTTAAAGTAGATCGGATGAGGAAGAAAGATAGGAATTATCTCATGAAACCAGAAGACTGTGGCTTACCTGGGTTAGAAAACCCTGAAACATTCCGAAGCTCATTTTATCTCCAGGTCAGCTCACCTATCCTCAGAACCTTAATTCTCTCTCTCTTTCTTCCCTCCCCCTCCCTCCCCCTCTCCTTCTCCCTCTCCATATTTATTCTACTATGCCAGGCTCACGTCTCATCAACAATATTACTCTCTCTTAGGGCTAAACGAAGGGTGTGCCAAGTGTGTTCTTAATTAAGGCTCTGACATCTTATTTGGAAATGAAAATCTTTACAGGGCTTCCTCTTACCTCTCATTGGGAAGAATCAGGTCATACAGTAAACCAAATACTAACAAAGAATTTGAGATTGACACAGAAGCTTTAGATCAAAGAGGTTGATTACACTAAGGGTTAAGTGGGACTTTCTCACCTGCAAATCAATCACACAAATGCCTACCAGCAAGGATGAGGCTGAAATGTGAAATGTCCTAAATTCTGGTCAAGAAGACTAGAGCATTAGCTTCAGTAACCTAAACCTGACCATGAAGAGCCACCAGTAATTCAGCAGCTTGCCTTTGATGGCAGCTTTCATTATTCACTAAGTTATATTTTGAAACCCCTGTTTTAATGCACAGTTCAGAAGGACCCAGAATGTTTCCCAAAGCCAAATACCACTAACAGGTCTTCTCTACAGGTGTAAATGGAAAAGAATTTTTGAAACATGGCCCTTGGCCTAAATACCATTTCACAGAATGTTGACTCAGTCACTAGAGTCTTGGGCTCCCTCAACATCTGGCCTAGTCCCAGATCAGTCCTGCCACAGATGCTGTACTCAGATGGACCCAAGCACCACAGAGGTAACCCCAAACCCAGAATCAGAATTGAGCTCAACTCCACATTCAGTCACTGAACAAGCTCTGTGAACCTCAGTTGTTCAGCCTCAAAAGGGAGCCCCTCAGGATGGGAACTGTGCTGCCGTGACCCCTTTAGACCAAATACCTGGCATACTCTTGCAACTCAGTAAATATTTTCCATCATACAGCACTGCCGGGTTCTCTCTAGGCAGCAGAAACACAATGGCGAAGTGACAAGTATGTCCATGCTCTACTAGTGTGAAGTCTCACTAGCAGGAGCTAGATAAGAAATAATCAGGTCAGCACAATATATAGGTGTTTCTACGGGTGGCGAGGGCCCTGCAAGAGTGTGAAGCAGGGACATGGACAGAGGGCACAACATGCTCACTGACGAGTGTGGTGTAAGCTGAGCTCCGAAGCACTAGTAGAAATTAGCCAGATAAAGAAGGAGGGGAGGTAAAGCACCTCAGGGGGATGGATAAAAGCCTTGAAAGTAAAAGATAGTTGGACATCTTTGGGGAAGTAAAAGTACTTCAAATCCACTGCCCTGTGAAGACCACAGAGTTGCAATTTGTAATGGGTTATGGTGGTGATTAGTGTTAGGGGAGGTTAGAGTCACAAGAGACAAGGCTGGAGAAGCTGGCAAAAACTGGGTCATGAAAGACTTCAGAAACCCCGCAAACGTGTTTGCTCAGTATCTCAAACAGAAGGGAAAGGCTTTCGGCAGAGGACTAAAATCATCATATTTGCATTTTTTACATACTGATTCGGCTGCTGAGTAAAGAATGGATTAAAGGAGAAAAGCTTGATGATATGGAAATTAATTAAAGGGCAACTGAAGTAGGGAAGAGTAAAGAAGATGGAATGAAAATATGAAATGGAAATGATGTCTCCTGACTATCTGTGGCACTAGCATGCTTGTTCATTCATCTCCTCATTCCCTGGCTAAGTCATTCAACAATAATTCACTGAGCCCCCATTCAACTGCACCAGGCACTCCCCATCAGGAATAGGTAGGTCTCCATCACTGCCACCAGAGCCCAGTACTGGAAAAGATACACTGATCAGCTAACCAATAAGTTGGTGTAATGAATGTTATGCTGAGGGTAGAGTAGTAGCATGGGCTTTTTGTTTTTTGTTTTTTTGTTTTGTTTTGTTTTGTTTTGTTTTGTTTAATCTAGCTTGCCCTTTCCCTCTGTCCTGATAATGGGAGCTTTCTTTCCTGTGCAACATCCAAACTATGTGTTTTGAATGGCGCTACACAAGCAAGCAATTCTGGACACCTAAGCCATGGAGATGACTTTAGTTTGTGGAGACTGGGGACAAAAAGAACCCACTGTGATATTTAGCATATACTCACTGAAAGAGAGATGGTCTCTCAAGTTCAGGATTTTTACATGTAAGGACAGTGGAAATTCAGCATTGCCAAGGACCAAATTGCATCTACACTCAAAGATCTTCCTGAATTTAAAGTCAGGGCATGCAGAGTGAAAGGTACAGAGTGAGAGACCAATGTTCTAATTGCACCATTGAAACCTTAAAATAATATCCATCATTTCTATATACTAGTTATAGAGAGAATTCCCCTTTTATGATTATGTAGGTTTGGGTTGGGTTCCTATCACTTACATCCAGGAGGATCTAAATATAAATATATTCATGGAATATACAGAGGAAAAAGAATATAAAGCTGCTTGTTGAAAAATAGCAAGTTTCTAATTAGGGGTGACCTTAAACTGAATTTTAAGAGTGTGAGAATTGCATCATCCAGGTGGAAGGATTAGAAAGAGGAGGCATCCCATGAAGGAGGAATGGGACATTGAAAATGAAAAACTAGTGAATTGATGTGGAAGTACAGATATTTTAACATCATAGAGCACATGAACATAAATGGATGAGTGACATATGTGATAAGACCTTGACTTAGTCGTCTTTGAGGAGCTTGGCATACCACCTGGCCACTACAATTGTCATGTAAGTGCTTTTAGATACAGTATAAGTGCTGGCAATAAAATTTTAATCAACTCAAAGAGTTTTAGTATGAGTTCAATGGCAATACCAAGAATGAAAATCCAAAGCCTAAGAATATATTTGAATTCTCTAGGTTGGGAGATAACTTCTGAAGTTTTCCACTAAAACCAGAGGAAAATGTGAAATCAGTTGTGCATGCCATACTTCAGCTTGACAGTTTCTGGGCCCAGCTGGAGCCAATGAAGGAATTTAAATAATGGATACAACCCACCCACAAGGCCTTTTGGAGCAAGAAGAAGGGAAATGGGGAAGTTTGACTCCTTTCTGTGCTTTGGGAACTATTTTTAAATAGCTCAAAGTCAGGTTAGAAGAGAAAAAGTTCAATCATCTTGCTCCAACTTTGCAAGTAATACACCCAGATTCTTGGCAGCAGAAAGACCGTGATTGGAAAGATCGGGTGACTTTCGTCTTTCTTGAAGATATTGTAGGTCAAGAAGACTCAACTTAAGGAAGGTCTCTCTGCCAATACAGCTGTATACTGACTCTTCAGAAGAAGGATAACAGAGAACATATTCCTTGGATGTAAAAAGTGCCTAAAAATAAAAATACGTAAGCTTGAAAGATTTGGAGCTGCCTGTGTTCTTTTTTTGCAAGATGTAAGCTCATCCAGATTCAGTGCAGTTTGTTGGTGACCAAATAAACCATCAGGCTGGAACAAATGATTGGCAGACCT
Source organism: Hystrix cristata (assembly GCA_004026905.1). Classification (NCBI taxonomy): domain Eukaryota; kingdom Metazoa; phylum Chordata; class Mammalia; order Rodentia; family Hystricidae; genus Hystrix; species Hystrix cristata. The sequence goes on along the minus strand of PVJO010021744.1, from coordinate 11,355 downwards.
GAGACATGAGTGGCACTCACCAATTACTCATGGAAGAAATTTCCACAGCCAAGTGGAGAGGACAGTGCAGCCCACTCTGCGAACTAGAAGTCAGTCTTTACAAATAATGCCTGTAAAAGTTTCACATAAATTTGAGCAATGTTTACGTTAAGTTTATAATATTAATTCATGTGGATTTAGCAAAGGAGATCAACTACACACACACACATACACGCAGGCATGTGTGTATTTGTACATGTGTAATTGCGAGTTTTGTGGATACAGGCTGAGAGACACTGTCAAAAGGGAAAGATTCTTTGAACGAGTGTACCACAGTACAGGGTCTGGGCCACAGCTTTGCAGATTCAGAAGAAAAATATTCTCAGACATGGTCAGACATGAGTGTTAGCCTGACACTAATTAAATTAGCAGAATGACAGCAATGTATTCATCCACAATAACTATTTCATTTTAGCAACCAGAAATTTTATGTTTCTTATCCAACACACTCTGCTTTCCAAATCTGCTAATAATCAGAAGGTTGCAGAGTCTCTTGATTAGGACTCTTGGTACAACTGTAGAAAGCAAGGTGTGCCAGGTCCTGCAAGTTCAGAGAGAAAACGAGATTCCGGTGCATTGGCGAGGGGAAGGACTGACTCATTATCAGATATCGCTCAGTCTCCTTCCAGAAGAACAAACTTGAGTTCCCACAGAACTTGCTGGAGAATGAGGTCGGGAACCAAGATGAGGCTATGTTTTCAGTGGCCCTGGCAGAGAGCCAACTGCTATGGACATAGAGATGATCCCCTTTCTTCACCTTTCCTGGAAAAGACTCAGCCTTTTCCCAGTATTTCTTACTAATTATTAACCATATATTCAATATATCGCTTGAGAGCATGTCAGTCACTATCTTGTCACTAGGACAAGATACCCAACACATGCAAATTAAGAGATGTTTATTTGGCTCATGGTCCCACTAGGTTCAGTCCATGGTTGGCTGGTTTTTAAGATAAAAGTGGCATGGTGGAAGAGGCTGGGCAAGGGAAATCTGCTCAACTTATAGCAACCAGGAAGCAGAAAGAAAAGGAAGGAGCCAGTGGACAAAAATATATCCTTCCAGGTCACAACCCTAGTGACCCAGCTCCAACCAGGACCCATCTCCTAAAAGCATATTCAATCTCAAACTCATCCATGAACTAATCCACTGGGAGTGTAGTGCTTCCATGATCCAATCTTTTTCCAAAAGCCTCATACCTGAACACAAAACTTTTGCAAGACATTCTAGGTTTGAACCATAACAAAAGGTGATCAGTCATAATTCTGCACAGAGAGGTTATATTTTGGCCTAGCCTGGTGACAGCCTTTTCCTCTCAAGACAAATGCTTGCTTTCATCACCTGATTGGTTGATTCATCCCTACAACTGCTGGAGCTGCAAATGGTACAGAAGTTTTCCAAAAGGAAAAAAACCGAGATCCAGAGACAGCAATGTTAGATCTAACACCCGAATTCTCTACAGACAGTTCAATAGAGCAATTTTAATACCCTTCACCCATGACCTTTTACTCTACTCCATCTTCCCTTCCCTTGTTCTCCCTCTGTCACAAGATATCAAATATCTCTAACTTTCTCTCTTCCTAGAGCACTGGAGAGGATTCCACCTGCATTAGAGCGGACATTCTCTAAGTTACCATCCTAACAATTCATCATGAGACTGATCCAGCACTGTACTTACTAAAGCACATGGAAACCAATGTCACTGTGACCCTGTTTGGCTGTCTTTCTTTGTGACGTCATGGTACAGCCACTGGTTATGGTGATTAATGAGTTAATACTGAGGATGAAGTTTCCTGGGAGCTTGAGCAGAGGGTAGCTGTCCACCAAAATGGATTAGACTGGTCTGCACTGCACGGTGGGGAAACCTGCTTTATGTTTCTCCAGGGACCTTGTTTAGCACCAACTACCTTGTCATAAGGATGTATTAAGGGGAAAGCAATTTTGGCTGCCTGCTCCAGCTGCTTGATGAGTTCCAGTTTGCAGAGCTGGTCCTGCCCCAAGGGAGGGAGCACAGAAAAGGAGCTGGGGACTGTTTTCTCAGCCTGTTCTAGGGCAAATGCAATGTGTTGCCTCACAGAAGTCACTGCTCGCTGAGCCTGTTTTCTCACATGCAAAATAGTACATGTAGGACTAAACGATCCTCAAGACACATTCTCTAGAAGAAAATCTATGATCTGGTTATTTAAGCCACTAAGTAAACTGCCAGAAACAGCAGCTCACCATGTCCTGCAGGAGCATTTGTTATTAAGAGAGTCAAAGCTACCTATTCGAGCTGGGTTTCCTAATTTGGCATAATAGAAGAATCACTCAAATCTAACCTGTTCAAATCTCAGAGCCTCCAGGTGCCACCCAGACAGAAGGGGTCATATTCTCCAAGGAACGACCCTGAGATGAATGTTTTTAACCTACACCGCAGGGAATTCTCAAGATGGATCAAGTCTGGAAAACACTGAGACAGACTTAGTAGTGTGTGCGTGTGATCCATGGAAATCCTAAACCTACAGTTCTCAAGCTTGGCTGCACAGCAATTGCCTTGGAGGTTTAATCCCTGACACCCTGGTACCATTTCGAGAAATTCAGAGTGAAATAAATTAGGGTTCAGCCTGGACTCTGAGAGTTGAAAGACTCCCCCAGGAGATTCTGAGATGTACTCAAGGTTGAGAACCTCTGCTTTAAATACAAACTGTATATGATTACTACATGACCAATTTTCCTCCTCCACAAACAATAGCAGAAGTGGAAACCCAACCAAGTTTAGACCTTCCTGTAAGAATGATAGGGACAATCAGCACTATTAGACACTCACATAACCAGGGGACCAATCTTATTGTCCACACTCCACGGTATGGGAGAAAGAGATGAAATTTTCTCATGCAAAATGATGGCATCAATTGCTTCCCAGACATTACTAGGAAAATGGGGGGGGGACCCCATACTCATGCATACCATAAGTAGTCAATGAAAGCTAGTTGGATCCAGAAGGGTTTTAGAAGATCATCAGAATTTTCTCGTAGTCCCAAGACACTTGGAAAATAACTGTCCCTGTGTACATGTAGCATTTTTATTCTATTTTAAAAAGCAGAAATATGGTAACTTCAGCTACCATATTTTGAGATTTAACTACGCTCCTTGCACTGCCTAAACTTCATACCTCTGCAAAATGTTTTTCAGCAAGGAGACTCAAGTTCACAGACTTGAAGGTCACTGCCAGCACAGAACAGAGGTCCAAATCCACATCCATCAAATGGTGGCTAGTCCTACACCAACCCTGCAATTTATTTGGTAGATCGTTTCATTTCTGAGTAATAAAGTCTGTGTCTCTAACCATCATCTAATTCCATATAATTTACATGAAAACTCTGTCACTAGAGTATTGTCTCTGTGGGAGACATCAGCCCATGACAGCCTTTGAAAACGTCCAAAGCAGGGACTGGAGCTTGACTCTGGGGGGCAATGATGCATTTAAATCATCTGTTAAGGAAGGGCCGTCCCTCTCGAGAGTGACTTGACATTTTAAAAATGTTTATTTATTGCCAACAATATCCTCTCAAATATTTCAAAATTGTCTAATAACAATAAAACCAATCACAGTGCATAAGAGCCTGTCTTCCATGTCATGGCACACTGATGTTTCAACACTGAAAGGAGACAGGCATGTGTGCTTATGATAATATATATATTATATATATATATATATATATATATATATATATATATATATATATATACATCTGTATGCATGCATATGTATATGTGTAACTATGTGTATTTGTGTAAGTATTTGTATTCATATGTGTACATGCATGAAAACATGTGTCTATATGTGCATGCATGTATATTCATATATACAAGCGTGTGAGTATGCATTTATGTGTATATGTGCAGCGCATGTGAGTGTACACGTGTCTGTTTTTGTGTGTGTGCCCATGTATGTATATATGTGTAAGTGTGTATGCACACATGCCTGGGTATCTATATGTGCATGAATGAACTTCTGAGTGCATAGTTTGAATTCCTGGGAATGGGAGGGACCTCAGGGACTAGGATATGTGGCAATGACAGAAGTCTCTAATAATGAAATGAATTTGGGACAGAAATTAGAAGGATCTGATTCTACTCACTTCTTTCATATGCACAAGGAAGAAAAGGAGCTAAGATCTGAACTTACAAACAGCACTTGAGTACCAGCACATCTCTGGTATTTCATCACACAGGTTGGGACGCTGATTCATCTTACCTGTCAAAGGAGAAAATAATTGTATATGAAATTGATTTCCACCTTCATCACTTACAACTCTACGCAAGTCATTTAATCTCTCTGTGCCTCAGTTACTTCATAGAACCATTATTGGGACTAAACGAGTTAAGCTAAAACAAAATACATGACATAATGAACATCACTGTTACTATTATTCCTAACTTTAAAACATTATTGATTTGTTCTATCTCACTATGTTGGGGAGCAGATTAAAGACTTTTTAATGGTACTAGGCATCACACTGGGGCTTTTGCACTGAACTACATCCCACCCCTTTTAATTTTTAATTTTGAGAAAGGGTCTTACTAAGTCATTAAATTGCTCAAATTGGGTTGAAACTTGAGATCCTCTTACCTCAGCTTCCCGGAGTTTTGTGATTATAGGTGTATGCTGACATGCCCAATTTAAGACATACTTGCTTTAGTAGTCAAATTAGAAATATTTCTACCCCCATGACTGTACACCGACATAATATCTAGTCTTTCTCCTCAAAATTCTTTCCCTCTCCCTCAAATTCCTGTGACTGCCCAAACATTGTTTATAGATTCCATTACTCTGCTCATTGTACGTTTTTCCGATGCAGTCTTCTCCCTGTGCTCCTCCCCAAAATGCCTGGGTGTCACAAAGGATCCCTGCTGGAGGAGTCAGCAGGAACATAGCAAAGGGCAGCCCACATTGCTTCCACAGTTGTTCACGAGCCCTGCAAACTGTTAGCCCAGTCTACAGGTTTGTGATCTGCAGCCGCAGGGTTCTGAGCGGAGGAGGCACCAACCCTCACCAACAAAAACTGTCATTCGACTTCCTCGTTCAGACCCCAGATAGCATCTTCTGGTGCACGGAAAGAAGGTCACTGCCCCATTCCCTGCCTGCATGGGGCACACGCTGCCTTCTTTTCCGATGCTGAATCAGGATAAGCAGGAGCATGGACTCATGAGGAAACACCCTGCTCCTCCTCCCACCCAGAATGCAGAGTCTGAGCACAGGGACAAACAGGACAGGTGCTGTCTTGCTTCTTCTGATGAGTGTCTGAGCTGTTTGTTCTTAAACAGCACCTGCTGAGAAGATCAAGAGCCCAGAATAAAGCCATGTCCAGGAGGAGTGATTCTTCAACAGCAGTCAGGAGAAAGCACACTTAACTTTCATCAAAAAGCCAAGTGCTTGGTTCAGCACAACAGCCCCCGGTATCTGTTTCACTTATACATAACTAAAGGGACTCAGCAGTGATTTTCCAGAAGATACTTAATGTCCCCAAATTACAAAAAGCAGACATCGGCAGTGACCCCAAAATTTCTATATTCCAAAGAAAATAAAACGTTAAGTTTCCTCTTCCATTAGTGTCCCACCCACAGTGATGTGGTAAAGGCAAAAGGAGTGTGTTTTGTGAACTTTAAGGAGGTATGAAACATTAGTCATAATTCACATGCTGGAGTCACAATCTTCCCATCTGTAAAAATGGGGATAATAATAGCTACCATACATCTTGTTATGAGAATCAAATAGGACTTGGTGTGAAGTGATCCTACACAGAGTTGAGGCACTGTTAATGATTTCTCAGCTCTGGCAGAAATGATTTGTGTGACTGAGTTGAGTCATATCGACATTCTCCCTTTCTGACCATGAAATAAGTTGTTTTGAAGTCTGAGACTTACAAGGATATAAAGTTTCCCATCCAAGCACACTCGGGATGCCTCTCCTAGGTGTTCTTTGCGATTGCACATTATCTACTCTTCATGGTTAGGTTCTGCTTCCTCCATGAATTCCTGACCAGCATGGAACTCTACTGCTCAGTGCCTGTAGTTCTTTAGTAGATAGCAGATTGCATCTACTTTGTCCACCAGCTCTTCGGGTGGTATTCCCAACTCTGCAACCAATCTGTGACTTCCTCAGAGATGATCACTGTATTTCATTCTTCATCTTCATCTCATTGAGGTCTAAGTTGTAACAGAAAAAATATATAAATTTATTACAGAAATCTTGAGTTAGTTCAGATTCTGTTTTTGTCACTTGTTAATGGTAATTCTTTGAGCCAGGTGCTTAGGATTTCTGAGCATCTTTTTTTCTTCATTGTCAAATATGTGTGTAAAGAGGAAACATGAAAGGACTTCAAAAATCGCATACGCCTCCTCCTTTTAAAGTAGAAGCAGCAAAGCAATACAAGGGAGACATCGTTTGAGTGAGAACCTGTGTTCAAGTAGATACGCATGGGCTGGAGAAAGAGGTGCAGCAGATAGTAACTCCATGAAGTCCACTCCACCCTTGGATGCCTTGGCACAAACTGGACCTGCTGGAGAAGATTAGATCCATTTCTGAAGGGAGCAGAAGGCCTTTCGGGAGACCCAAAGACCACAACACAATTAGCCTGACATTAAAATGGTAGGAGAAAATGTTTCAGGGTAACCTGACATAGGCTACTGCAAGAGAAAGTGCAGGGACCCCAGAGAGGAACATAGGAAGGAAAGAAGGGATCTGAGGAGTGATCTAAATTAAATGTAAATGTACTTGTGGGGGAGGTTGGTTCAAGCACAGTGGGAGCCCTTTAGCACCTCACCACTGCAGCAGTGCACACTACCAGGCCATGTCGATGTGAACTAAGTCATCTTTAGCACGGACTTTCCTGCAGTGAGCCTTATGGACATCAGAGCGATCACCAAGTTGTCACAGAGCATCTACACACCCGGGATGATTCACTGTCTTTGTAGGGCAGCACCTGGAGCTTTGTCCAACTAGATCGATCTGCTTCTCCATTCTCTGACTACAAGGCTTCTGCAGCCAAGAACTACTGTGTTAGACTTGGAACATTTAGCAAATTAGGACACAGGGATGCCACAAAAGGAAGATAGTATCCTCAGCTGCAATCACAGTAAGCAGGTGCTACACTACCATCCACACAGTTTATGAACTATGTGTTTGTACCCCGTGCCGTTTGCACCAGTCATACTGAGAGTGTGAATGTAGCAGCCTACCTTGTAACTGCTTGTGAGGATTGAATGAAATAACAAATGTGAGAGCCTGGTGAATGTTTATTCTCTCTTTATCACCATCCTTATTTCCATAGTGCCCAGACTGCACGTTATGCTGTGGAAAGCCTGAGGCATTTTTGTACAGTAAGTGATATAAATATGAAGCTGAAGTCTGAGGAGGAGGTAAACATGTACTTCTTCCCCCAGAATCACAGAAAGTCAGGGCTCAAAAGGACTTCCAAGATGATGCCACAAAGTCACAGGCCTTGCAAACGTGGAAACAGATGTGCAGAGTGGCTGCAAAGTCACGCTGGTTTCACTTTGAATGTGGTGCACCAATACAGGGCACCAGCACCTAGTTTTCTACCTGCCGATTCATGGCCACTCAAACACATCATATTGCCGTCCCCACTGAACTGCTGTTTAAGAACAGTCCTGTGGGCCCATGAGCACGAAAGGTGGGTGCACAGCAACTAAGAACAGGTGAGAGATACATTTTACAATTTACTAAAGTTACAACCACTGGCACCTCATTTTTTTACAATAAAAGTGCTGTTTGTGTAGACTACAATACGCATGTGTGAAAAAAAGCAAAAAGATAAAATATCTCATATTCTTGTAGCTAGGGAGACAGTCAATATTATAAATAAATATCAGCACTGACCTTAGATCTTTCCAAGTGTCTTTTTATCTACTCCTTCACACAAACTGCTCTGAACTCATACAGAAAATCATGCCACCATTGCAGATTGGTACCAGGATGAATTAATGATCACTGGGCTCTGCTTTATTTGAACATGCCCCCTCATCTATATGTCAGGAACTTGGTCCCCAACAGAACAGTGCTGGGAGATGAGACCTAATAAGAGGTGATTAATAAATGAAATTATTGATTTAAGAAAGTGTCGGATATTTGAGAGTGGACTTGCTATGCGAGCCAGCTCAACATTCTGTTGCTCTCGCTGTGGGTGTGACGCAGCAGGGAGGCCCTTGCCAGACACTTGTGCCACGCCCTTGAACTTCTCAGCCTTCCAACTAAGACTTGTAAAATAGAGGTAGTCCATATTCTGCAACCTGGAAGGCAGTAAACAAGCCACCAGCATCATCTAGTTGAGCGTTAATAAACATTCATCACATCATGAAGCTGGTCAATTCAGGAGAAGTAGATACTAGCCATGTGCCCAGGGGGGAACCTTCATAATATAAAATGGGGCAGCTCTTAGGCTGAAGCGAATTGTGTGGCCCCCTGTACACTGAGCGTGGAGGCGCTGGCAGAAACATTGAAGGTAGGGAAGGCAAGCACATTACAGTTCAGTAATGACAAATCAGTATCTATCAGAGCACAAGGGATCCACTGTGAACAAGTTCTTACCAAGTGGCTGGTTGGTTTCCTTATGGTGATGATATCAAACCAAGAGCTCAGTGGTGGTCTCTGCAGCTGGCAAATCATATAAAGTAACAACAAAACCTAAAAAAACCCTGGTGAGTGTTGCCTCCTGCTGTTGGATCCATGTAAAGCAGTTCTAAGACTCTTAATGGCTCTGGACACTGGACTAGCTGATATTCCAGGATGAGTCTGGTCAGCTTGGTGTGTGAGATCTCCTCTGAGATGAATGTGTTCTGGTGGGCACAATGGAAACGCAATGATCAGCAAATAATGTGCCCGCTACCATTACTTGCCTCTGTCAGACTTCGTTGTTTCAGATCTAACCATGCTCCATTTAGGCCTCAGCTCAGCCAGCCTGCCATTATCATTTGCTAGGAAATAATTTTCATAATTCTATAATTTAAGCCCTAAGTTCTTTTATACCAAGTATATTCATCTGCCTGGGCCATAACTAAATGCCACATATTGGTGGCTTAAACAACAGAGAGAGAGCTACTCTACAGATCAGGAAACACCAATGGCTTCAGTTATGTCTATTTGGTCGCATGTAAATAGAGGACCCGGATTTTCCTTTTTAGTTTGCTGGTAGGGACTGAGAAGGCTCTTACCCCCACAGCAGCATCCAAAAGAGAAGCCACAGCCGTTTTGTAGCAAACATACCACTTCTCCCTGTGATGCAGTTAAAGTCAATCCTGGGTGCTGCCATAAAAGAATTTTACAGAAAAGATTATTAACATGATAATCAGCTGGCTTTGGACAGCTAGCAACTTAGTGAAATCCTGTCTCAAAATAAAAGCTTTTGAAAAATGTCTGGAGTTGTAGCTCAGTATGAGGGTACTGGGTACAGTTTCCAGTACCAGACAGAGAGGAAGAGGGAGAGGGAGGGGGAGGGGAGAGAGGTGGGGAGAGGAGGGAGGAGGAGAGAAGAACAGGGAGAGGGAAAGGAGGGAGAGGGAGAGAGATGGAGAGACAGAGACATCCTTAGGTGCCTGAGTTAATTGTCTATGAGGACTTTAAAAGAGGGCTTAGAACAGCCCCGAGGTCAGGCCCCCACTTGCATGTAAGAACGCTGAGCTGCATCTGCGAGACTGGTGGCAGGCTATCACCTTCCCTTCCAACTCTCCAATTGTCTGTCCTGGGAACCTCAAACTTGCTTAGCCAGGCCCACAATTGCACAAGCCAGTTCTGTGTAAGACAGGGCTGCTTTGACATAGGAATGAAATAGAAAGGTCATTTGCAAGAAAAATAAGTTAATTGGAGATGTTGAACTGAATATAAAAAGAAAAACTGACATCTCTATATGTATTATGTATATGAATACGTATATGCATAATATGGAGCCTCATGAGGAGGCAGTTGCAGCTTCCGGGTTGGACCTGATCCAAGCTGCCTGTAGTGGATATTCTTGGTCCCCTCCTAGCTCCACTCCCTGGCCAGTGCTGGGTGCCCCCTTCACTTCCTGTGTGTTATGGTGCTTACTGTCTGACACTGGTCCTTCTTCAGAGGCCAGTCCTTAGGCTATTGTAGCCAACTTATCTCTAAAGAAAAAAGACATACCTGGGAGTTTATCCTCCTGAGGTGGCCAGTAACCAACGGTTGTCTGGTGCCAGGCTACCAAGTCCAGCTTTCTTGCCCTAAAATTACCTCTGAGGTGCAACACATGCCCAAGAACTCCCCAAAGGTGCACTGAGACCGAGATGCACCTGAGTTTCCAGCCTCGCCGCCTCGCCGTCTCCTTGCCTAGTCCCGTGCTGCTCACCCAGCCTCTTGACCCTTCCTTGGAGCCTTTCCTTAGGAATCTCTGGCCCTAGGATCCTTGATTTGGGCTCTATTTGTGGGAGAATCTGATCGAAGAAGACCTTCCATTCTAGAACCCCACCAAAATTCACCTACATAAGCTTTGCAGATTCAAAATACATCTGACAAGTTTCAAAGCAACTGAGGTTATTTTGGACAAAATGAGTAATTTCCAATCTGCTTCAGAAGTTGAAACTTTCAGAAGTGAGACCTTCCTCAGAACCATCATACATGAAACAAGTACAAGTTGCATGCTCATTGGACAGATGGCAGGACCTAAAGCCTCTGTCCACATGCTCCAGACCCCACAGCACCTCTCAGGGACCTAGAGACTCACCGAAGTACTTCTGACAAATAAGCATATTGGGAGATTTCCACGATCCCTCCAGGCTCAAGTCTGATGACCTCTGACGGAGTTGTTAAATCAGTTTCTGTTGTAGTAGAAAAGTGCATAGAACTCTTGTTCCTCCTCATTCAACGGTGAGCACTGCTTTCTTTCCTCACGTCAGACCCAGACCCTGGATGCCTCCCACCACCACATCACGGTGCTCCATCGCTAACAGCAGGCACCCTGGGGAGCTGCAATCATCTTCCCTGCCATTGCATTTTGGGATCCCACGCATCACTGGCAAACACAACCACAGGTCTTAGCATTTGAATGCCCTCTGGCATTTATAGTCTGAATTCATAAGTAGTAAGCACCTCTTTCCTACAGCAATTTGCCTTTGTGTAAGCAAGAATCTACTATCCTGCCCTGCACCGACCAGCTTACTTCCAAAAGTATCTTGAAGCCTCTAAGAAAAGTAATTTAATCCACCAGTGAACTGTCGTAGGATGACATTTGAAGAGGATTGTAAATGATCAGACTCATCCTCAGGAGCAGTAGTCACTGGATACTCAACCATTTATAAAATGATTC